>CAJHNH020006902.1:135000-170000 GCA_905116865.2 Candidula unifasciata | reverse complement strand
ACTACTGCTACTGCTACTACTACTAAATATAATAGTAAAAATAAAACAAAAAAGTGAGATCTATCAACACATACTTCAGAATGTCCACACATGGTTTAGGGGGCGGCACTTACAGCCTACTTAGGCATTTTCTAGGGTGGAAAAGGGGCCTCAGGGTTTCAACAGCCTCGGTCAGCCCTGTGGTGGTGGTGATGGTTGAGGGGGAATAAGGCTGGAGGTGTGTGTGTGTACGTGGGTGTTCGTGCGTTTAAGCGCACGCGTGTGTGTATGTGGTATGTGTGTGGGTGTATGTGTGTGTGGGTGTATGTGTGTGTATATATAGATATATATATATATGTGTGTGTGTGTGGGAGTGTGTGTATATGTGTGCGCGCCCAAATATGTGTGTGTGTGTGTGTCGGGGAAAAGGGGGGGGGGGGGCTTTATTAAAGACGTAGTTTGACTACTGCCCCTTGACTGCTGGCCTGTCGCAATCTGTGTGTTATAATTCAGGCGTTAACAAAGTTGACGGAAGCGCCTACATTGTTTGCGGTGGGGAGAATCCGGGAGACGTAATGTCAGAGGGAAAAGTGTGTGTGTGTGTGTGTGGGGAGGGGGGGGGGTAAATATATATCACCTGTCCCCACATAATGTTGTGTGTGTGTATGTGTCTGTACATACGTTTAAGTGTGTACATATGTTTGAGTGCTTATACGTGTGTGTGTGTGTATGTGTCTGTACATACGTTTAAGTGTGTACATATGTTTGTGTGCTTATACGTGTGTGTGTGTGTATGTGTCTGTACATACGTTTAAGTGTGTACATATGTTTGTGTGCTTATACGTGTGTGTGTGTATGTGTCTGTACATACGTTTAAGTGTGTACATATGCTTGTGTGCTTATACGTGTGCGTGTGTGTATGTGTCTGTACATACGTTTAAGTGTGTACATATGCGTTTTATACGTGTGCGTGTGTGTATGTGTCTGTACATACGTTTAAGTGTGTACATATGTTTGTGTGCTTATACGTGTGTGTGTGATTGTGTCTGTACATACGTTTAAGTGTGTACATATGTTTGTGTGCTTATACGTGTGTGTGTGTATGTGTGTGTATGTGTCTGTACATACGTTTAAGTGTGTACATATGTGTGTATGTGTCTGTTCATACGTTTAAGTGTGTACATATGTTTTTGTGGGTATAAGTATGTGTGTATGTGTGTGTGAGTGTGTTTGTACCTGTACATTCGTTTAAGTGTGTATATATTTTTATGTGCGTATGTGTGTGTGTGTGTGTGTGTGTATGTGTCTGTACATATTTTTAAGTGTGTACATATGTTTGTGTGCGTATACGTGTGTCTGTATGTGTCTGCACATACGTTTAAATGTGTACATATGTGTGTGTATGTGTCTGTACATACGTTTAAGTGTGTACATATGTTTTTGGGCGTATACGTGTGTGTGTGTATGCGTCTGTACATACGTTTAAGTGTGTACATATGTTTGTGTACTTTTACGTGTGTGTGTGTATGTGTCTGTACATACGTTTAAATGTGTTCATATGTTTACGTGCGTATACGTGTGTGTCTATGTGTCTGTACATACGTTTAAGTGTGTACATATGTTTTTGTGTATGTGTCTGTACATACGTTTAAGTGTGTATATATTTTTATGTGCGTATGTGTGTGTGTCTGTGTCTGTACATACTTTGAAGTGTGTACATATGTTTTTGTTCGTATACGTGTGTCTGTATGTGTCTGTACATACGTTTAAATGTGTACATATGTTTTTGTGCGTATACGTATGTGTGTGTGTGTATGTGTCTGTTCATACGTTTAAGTGTGTATATATTTTTATGTGCGTATGTGTGTGTGTCTGTGTCTGTACATACTTTGAAGTGTGCACATATGTTTGTGTGCGTATACGTGTGTGTATGTGTCTGAACATAGGTTTAAGTGTGTACATATGTTTGTGTGCTTGCATGCGCGCCGCTACGACGGAAACATTGTGGGCCGGTGGGCTTAGCGCGCCCCACAGTCTGTCTTATAACTTTTCTAGGCAAACAACCTGGGCAGAGGAGAGCAGCCCAGTCCCTAAATTAGGAAAAACATAATTGCGGGGTAAGCCCCTGTTCCCTTCCACCACCTCCCTAACTATACCCTCCTCACCACCCACCATCTCTCTGACCACGCCCTCCTCAGCATCCACAACTCACCCAACCACACGTCCTCCTCACAATCCACCAATTCTCCCAACCGCGCCCTCTTTAGCACTAACCACCTCCCCACTGACACCACGCCCTCCTAAACACACACAACCTCCCCAGGCACGCCCTTCCCACCCCCTATTACCACCCCAGGCACGCCCTCCTTACCACCCACCATCCCCAGGAATTACTCCCCAACACCCACCACCTCTTCAACCCCGTCCTCCTCATCACCCACCACCACTTCCCCAGGCACGCCTTCCTCACCACCCACCACCACTTCCCCAGGCATGCCTTCCTCACCACCCACCACCACTTCCCCAGGCATGCCTTCCTCACCACCCACCACCACTTCCCCAGGCATGCCTTCCTCACCATCCACCACCACTTCCTTAGGCACGCCTTCCTCACAACCCACCACCACTTCCCCAGGCATGCCTTCCTCACCACCCACCACCACTTCCTTAGGCATGCCTTCCTCATCACCCACCATCACTTACTTAGGCATGCCTTCCTCACCACCCACCACCACTTCCCCAGGCATGCCTTCCTCATCACCCACCATCACTTCCTTAGGCATGCCTTCCTCACCACCCACCACCACTTCCCCAGGCATGCCTTCCTCACCACCCACCACCACTTCCCCAGGCATGCCTTCCTCACCACCCACCACCACTTCCTTAGGCACGCCTTCCTCACAACCCACCACCACTTCCTTAGGCACGCCTTCCTCACAACCCACCACCACTTCCCCAGGCATGTCTTCCTCACCACCCACCACCACTTCATTAGGCATGCCTTCCTCACCACCCACCACCACTTCCTTAGGCATGCCTTCCTCACCACTCACCACCACTTCCTTAGGCATGCCTTCCTCACCACCCACCACCACTTCCTTAGGCATGCCTTCCTCACCACCCACCACCACTTCCTTAGGCATGCCTTCCTCACCACCCACCACCACTTCCTTAGGCATGCCTTCCTCACCACCCACCACCACCTCCCCAGGCATGCCTTCCTCACCACCCACCATCACTTCCTTAGGCATGCCTTCCTCACCAGCCACCATCACTTCCTTAGGCATGCCTTCCTGACTACCCACCACCACTTCCTTAGGCATGCCTTCCTCACCACCCACCACCACTTCCTTAGGCATGCCTTTCTCACCACCCACCACCACTTCCTTAGGCATGCCTTTCTCACCACCCACCACCACTTCCTTAGACATGCCTTCCTCACCACCCACCACCACTTCCTTAGGCATGCCTTACTCACCACCCACCACCACTTCCTTAGGCATGCCTTCCTCACCACCCACCACCACTTCCTTAGGCATGCCTTCCTCACCACCCACCACCACTTCCTTAGGCATGCCTTCCTGACTACCCACCACCACTTCCCCAGGCATGCCTTCCTGACTACCCACCACCACTTCCCCAGGCATGCCTTCCTCACCACCCACCAACACTTCCTTAGGCATGCCTTTCTCACCACCCACCACCACTTCCTTAGGCATGCCTTCCTGACGACCCACCACCACTTCCCCAGGCATGCCTTCCTCACCACCCACCACCACTTCCTTAGGCATGCCTTCCTCACCACCCACCACCACTTCCTTAGGCATGCCTTCCTGACTACCCACCACCACTTCCTTAGGCACGCCTTCCTCACAACCCACCACCACTTCCCCAGGTATGCCTTCCTCACCACCCACCAACCGCTTCCCCAGGCATGCCTTCCTCACCACCCACCACCACTTCCTTAGGCATGCCTTCCTCACCACCCACCACCACCTCCCCAGGCATGCCTTCCTCACCACCCACCACCACTTCCTTAGGCATGCCTTCCTCACCACCCACCACCACCTCCCCAGGCATGCCTTCCTCACCACTCACCACCACCTCCCCAGGCATGCCTTCCTCACCACCCACCACCACTTCCCCAGGCATGCCTTCCTCACCACCCACCATCACTTCCTTAGGCATGCCTTCCTGACTACCCACCAC
The DNA here is from genome assembly GCA_905116865.2 of Candidula unifasciata. Taxonomy (NCBI): domain Eukaryota; kingdom Metazoa; phylum Mollusca; class Gastropoda; order Stylommatophora; family Geomitridae; genus Candidula; species Candidula unifasciata. Next base: position 165,812 of record CAJHNH020006902.1, on the reverse strand, counting down.
CACTTCCTTAGGCACGCCTTCCTCACAACCCACCACCACTTCCCCAGGCATGCCTTCCTCACCACCCACCACCACTTCCCCAGGCATGCCTTCCTCACCACCCACCACCACTTCCTTAGGCATGCCTTCCTCACCACCCACCACCACCTCCCCAGGCATGCCTTCCTCACCACCCACCACCACTTCCTTAGGCATGCCTTCCTCACCACCCACCACCACCTCCCTAGGCATGCCTTCCTCACCACTCACCACCACCTCCCCAGGCATGCCTTCCTCACCACCCACCACCTCCAGGGGCACGCCCTTCTCACCACCCACCACCTCCAGGGGCACGCCCTTCTCACCACCCACCACCTCCCCGGCACGCCCTCCTTACCACCCACCACCTCCAGGGGCACGCCCTTCTCACCACCCACCACCTCCCCGGCACGCCCTCCTCACCACCCACCACCTCCCCAGGTACGCCCTCCTCACCACCCACCACCTTCCCAGGTACGCCTTCCTCACCACCCACCACCTCCCAGACACGCATTCCTCACCCACCACCTCCCCAGGAACGCCCTCCTCACCACCCACCACCTCCCCAGGAACGCCCTCCTCACCACCCGCAACCTCCCTAGGTCGCACAGCAAAATTGCAGTTCACCACCCTGCGTTAAGTATGTGGAGATCAAAAGCTTTATTAGGATGACGAAATATCGTCTGTTTTTCTCTCTAGACTTCTGTCTGGTTTTTAACAATCCTGCTACTATCTTCTGCCTACCCACCACCGCCCTCCGACCTGCTATCTGGTGTTTTCACACTCTTGTCACTCCTGGAATCGCGTCATCGGTGCTAACTTACTTTCTTACTTAGTCGATTCTCTTTTACCCTGGGCTGTAGAGGTTTGCCAGAGAGATGACCAGGCTACTCTATCAACATGTTATTTTACTTTCTTACATTCCAGTCCACTGTCAGTCATTGACTGTCAGACACAGGATCCATCTGGTTTTGTCTCTGTGATAACTTGTGATCATAGTTTTTACACAAACAGTTTTCATGGTGAAGGAGCTGCTCCCTCGCGACCTCTTTTGATTGCAGTCTGGCTAATTTATACGCAAGAAACACTCGGGTTCAGCCAGACCCTCCTCCTTTTGCAGCCTGGCTTCGGACCGGTCTTAGCGGAGTTGGATACTGTCTTAACAGGGCTAATCTAATATATCCGATTCAAAACCCAGAGTTTAAATCGCGGCAGCTTTAAGGGCTGCGTCCAGTACCATTCTTGTATAACCCACTAGCTAACGCCGATAGAGATGGGTGGAAATCTTATATCCGTCAGAGGGGAAGCAGCCTGTAACACTTTTGTTTTTCAAGAGCGAATAAGAGATTGCGACAACGATGTATGTTGTGGCATCTGGAAAATGACACAAGTAAACAAAGTGCGGTGACACTGGTATGCCATTTGAATTTAGGTTTTGAACAACGGATCAACATCATGGCACACGGGTGTAACCCATTAGTGCTCCGTTCTTTTGCTAACTCAAGTCTGAATCCGAAAAAAGCTCAGCACAGTGCACAGGCTTTGAAGCACCGGCGAGGATCCTGAAATACTTTGGTTAGATTTTCAACTCCAAATTTTGCCCGGGCAGCACTGTTAGGCTACTCCTTTCAATTTCCAACTGCCAAGGGATTTTTTACGTGCGCAACAATGCACACGGGCGACCGATCTCACTACCCAGAGACCAGGGGGAAATTACTATTATAGCCCACGTGGGAAAATCCCAGTCCTTACCGGGGATTGAACCCGGAACCTCTAGCACTCGAGGTGGACACCATGCCTCGAGACCAGGCAGCCCCCTGGTGTGCCATTTCTCATGAGACAAAGGAGTCTGGAGAGAATAGTGAACCGAGGAATGATTAGTGGATCTGATCGAGCGGCACATACAGTCAGACGGTGACTGGTACCATCGGAACTGGAACTCTGCGCTTGCTGCTGAAGATAGAGAGGGACCACTTATGGGAATGTCCGAGTGCTATGATGTCGGTTCTTAACTGATCATAACTCAGCCTCATGGCTTATTGGGCAAATAGGGGTGGACCTATGAGCACACCAGGCAGTTGCTGTCTGGCTGCTCCAGAAGGAAATGAAACCCGTTATAATATGCGAACAAGAAGTTGAATAAGTTAGTTTCACAATCAAACGCAGCCATTATCATCATCATGTAGCAGGTTGTCAGAAGAACGTTGCTAGCATCACAGTCTGTCTGAAAGAAACTCGGTCCGTCGCTAGGTCTCCCGCCTCATATACTTTTATACTCAAGGAGTCACTTTTATCCTGTGCCCTATGTTATGGTTGGCCTTTGCCCTCCGCCCTTCCTGGTACCATGCCTTCTACTATTATTTTTTTCGCCAAAACCACCATGGCGCTTGATATGACGAAAATATTTCAGCTTTTGGGACAAGATGCTGTTTATTATGTGATGTTCAGATCTTTTAAAATGTCAGTATTTCATCTCTTCTTTGTCCGTGGTATTCTGACTAATCTGACGCAACCACAAAGGACAAAATGAACGTTGCAGCTAGCAATCTGTCATCAGCATACGCCACTAACGTGAAAGGATTTACTTAAACAAAGGGATACTTGACATGAGTAAGCTTATAGTTTAAATGTGATATGTCACCATTTCTAACTGGACTTGAGCAGTTCAGTCAATTACAGATCAGAACGTAACTGTTATTTTTCTGTAAGTGCTTTTGTAAAAAATTAAAAGATGTCCATTAACTGTTTTAACCAGAGGGAGGGCCCGGCTCTCTAGCGGAATTGGCTAAACCGGATTTCGCGGAGACCGGGTGACGTACTCCTTGTGGTCCGGGTTCAATCCTGGGGGTAGACAGGAAAGCCACATTTTCTCCCAGATTTACGGTATTTGCAATGGAATCAAGGCCGAAAGGTTGCGATATCCATAATACCGAGCCTAAGGGTTAACAACTCATGGCTTCTGGATACTAAAAAAAACACACAAACCAGAGGGAGGAAGTACCGGCGAGGGCACAACGCTGTTTAAACAGCACTGTGCATGACAAAGATATCTTCAGATTTTGCGTGGAATCAGTTCGTTGCTTTGCTGACAAAATTGTCACTTTAAGCCAGCATCGCGGACGGGGAAGCTTTCGCTTATAATTGTGGCCTAGCCCTATTTGCGCCATATAAAATGGCTTAGCATTACTCACCATCAGGTAGCCCTGAAAAGGACTCTTGCAATTTTGATTCGCTCAGTGGCGACAGACCGAAGTACTGTCCCCACCGGCGACGAAGTCGTCTACAGGCCAGCCATTGGGAGATGCGGTTGCCGATAATAAAAAATCACTTAAGTATCGTGACGGTTTTATTTTTCATATCTATTGTGTAGGCAGCTGCTCAGCCAAGGAGATACGACTACGGGACACCGGACACCTGGACATTTTCCACTGGTCAGTTATTGCTAGTCCTGACCACCCGAAAGTCTGCAGGAGTAAAGTTGATATTTGACGTCAACAATGGCGGGAGTGTCCAACTGGTTTGTGGGTGAAATTCAGCAGATGATGTAAGTAGATCGGTTGTCATTGTGGTTTTTTGTTGTTGTTGTTTCTAAAAACATTTGTGAATGGTTGTTAATGTTGTTTTTGTTTGTTTGTGGTTTTCGTTTTCTTTGTGCAGTTGCTATTTTTATGGTGGTGGTGGGGTTTGCGGGTTGTTTTAAGGTTGATCCTCAAATGTTATTTGAGATTTGTTATTGTTGTTATGGTTGTTGTGGTTATTTCTTTGAGGGATGTGGTTGTTGGTGTGTGTGGCTGTTAATATTTTGTTTTGATTTGTTGTGTTTTGTGGTTGCTAATATTGGTGTTGATGGTGTTGTTTGTTTGTGGGTGTTAATTTTGGTGTTGTTGTTGATATTTCAGGGGTTGTTAATGTTTTTGTTTGATGCTTCCGAAGTGACGTCATGGCTGTTTTAGGGATGTGCTGATCTATATGCCAATTACGCTTGAAGGCCCTTTAGTTTACTTGAAAGTATCTGTTGTCTGCACCTTGAAACTGCTACCTGATGATTTCACCAACCTTGTGACTCGAAGCGTCGCATTTTGCATGGCAGTCCAGCGGGTAAAGCTTAGTTACCTTGCTCAGCCTCCGGTGAAGCTATAATTAGGACACTGTGACGGCTTATCATCATCATCATCATTCCGCAAAACTACGTGTCGTTGGGCCACCAGTTTATGTTTTCTGTCTGATCAATTCTCTCCACCTTTGGCGGTCAGTTGCGATGGACTTCATGGTTGCATGCCTGAGGCCTGTCCAGTCAGTCAGGTTCTGTAACCAGGTCTTTCTTGGTCTGCCTCTTTCCCTCTACTGAGTCCAGAAGTATACGAACAGTTAGAACGAAGTTTTTAGCACGTGAACGTGAAAAAGAAGAAACAACAGCAGCCTCAGGAGAATAAAATAATAATAATAATAGAAGAACAAGAAGAAAAATTTGAATACGTTCGGCCGAAAGATGCAAATATCACAGCCTGTCTGTAAACCACACACCCCGATTTGCGAACCGCCACCTTGAGGGCGAACGCAGAAGTAGAATAAAACTTGCTTATTGATTAGATATCAGCAATATACAGCCGGTTCGGTTTCTTCTGAATTCAGTTGAAGTTACCGCCACCAAAGGGCAGGCTCCTTTGTTGCCAGGAAACATTGTCTTTGTGGCTGGTACAGCGGGAAGGCTTACAACCCGCAGCTTTTCACTGTATCCGCTTGAAAGGCCTGCAGGTGGGCCAGGCTCCAGAGTTACACTCTTTGACAAATGCAGGCAGGACACTTGCTTCCGTTTTCTAAGAACACAATCCCAGTTTGATATAGATCTGCGTGGTCATTCTGGTTTGTATCGTTAAGTCCACGAAAGACACGTGTGTGTACGTTTGTGCTTCTGCTCACCCTGCGCCTTTTCACTTCTACTGTTTGTACACACAAGAGAGATTTTTTTTTGGATGCGTCTGCAGACGCTTTTAGCCGTCTCCAGCGGGTGTTTATGTGATACATTATACCTTTGGCGTACTGTTTACCCTCCTCTTTCTCCTCCCCCCGTCATGCAACTTTTGTTCCAGCATCATTTACAGAACCGACCCACTTGCAAGTTTACCCACCGATGTACTCTTTAGTGATCTATAATCCGGTTATTTGTCCCTTCTATGGAAGGCCACGTGCAACCGTTTTGACTTTTCAGAATAAAATCCCTACGTAATCACTCTTGTCTCAAAGGCAGCAAAAAGGTGGCTTTTTCTTGTGGATTTAAAAAAAAAAAGAAAATGTCTAAGGATTCTGAATTGTAAAGACGGCGATTATTCGCTGTTGTCACATGTTGTAACGGATTTGGATAAGAGGTTGGGAGGAGGGATAGGGTCGGTGAAACAAACAGCAGTTCCAAAGAATTGAACAGGTTTCATGCAGAAATTAAAAGGAAAAGCAATCAAAAATAAAACTTTTAGCTCGTCAATGGGACACAGCCTCACAGATGTTTGTTTTGTCCGGGCTACATTCATAAAGCTTACAGAGATTTCACGCTAATTTTCCCAACGGTTACGCTGTAATGACAGCCGATTGCAGAAACAGGAGTGGCCAGGTTTTGGATACCTTATAAGAGTAAATAATGTTTTATGGGCACCTATCGCCTGATTGGGCCTAGGGCGCGCACGCGCGCCTTTGTACCCTCTATTGTCACGGCCGTTGCATTCGATCGCGGGAGTTTTCAAGTAGGCATGCTTAAACAAAGGTTCTACATCTTTTCAAAGCGCTCCCCGTTTTCTTGGTCGCCAGGGTGGTAGACAACCATAATTTTTGTGCAGGAAAAATATGCAACAAAAAGAAACTTATTAAACCCAGGACAAAAAAGCATCTCCGATACGCCAGGTAAATCGTTTCAATTGAAGCTAAACGAATACACCTTTGCCGTGATGTACCGCGTGTGAACCTGGCCAAGAGGCACCGTGAATTTTGTTGTGCCCTCTTGGCATTTTGAATTGGCTGCTATTCCAGCTTCGGCATTGTTTGTCGGCTTTGATTGATCTATGCTGTTGTATCGAGGCTCTGAACAGAGACAAAAATGTCCAACAAAACGCTACGATTGAGTAAGGAACGCGCCTTTCAATTCGGGTCATTAGAATTACCAAATGGTATTACATAAGGTGTTTTCTAACATAAGAAAGCCAACCCCCCCCCCCCCCCCCCCCCCCCCCCCCCCCCCCCCCCCCCCCCCCCCCACCCCCCCCCCCCCCCCCCCCCCCCCCCCCCCCCCCCCCCCCCTTTTTCCTATGCTGCTGGTTCACAAACTCTTCTGTTGCAATTATTCCTCGACCTTCCACAAAAACAGGTAGACTGCAGCGGGAAAATATTGATAAACAGCTGCTAGTTGTTGTCGTTTGTTCGGCTGCTGTATGAAGCGTTTTGTATCTGTTGTTCTATTGAGGGTACAGCCAGCGTATTTGGTATTGCCTGGTTTATGGGTTGTGAAGCGGCAGGTACGTTCCCTGTTGATAATTTCTGCTACTTACTGCATGTTGCGTCCTGGTCACCGCTGTGTATATCCTTTGTCTCATCAACATTCATCGTAAATAGGTTGTAGCATAAGGTAGGCGGGGTTTATCGTGGCGAAGAGGTTAACCTGTTTCCGTTGGCGCTTTGTAGGTCGTGGGGTTTAGTCTCTGTAAAACCCGTGTGAGTTCTGGGGCCCCACTGTGAGGAAAACAAGAGTAGAGGCACTGCCTGCGCAACAAGTATGTCGTATGAGTCGAGTATTGGGGGCACCCTTCGAAGTCGGCGTGCGTCTGCCTGAGGGGCAAGGAATCAAGTTCTGGATCACAACCAAAGTCCAGGAGTGGACGAAGAACCAGAACCTTTCGCCAGAGTTTACAACCGGTGAATGATAAGAAGAAGAAGAAGCTAGAAAACGGCATCTTGTCTCGGACAATTGAAATATCTTTGCCACATCAAGCGCCACGTCTGATTGCAAAGAGGAACAGCGGAAGGCATGGTACAAGAAAAGGTGGGCACATGATTTATCTGATAGATACTTGAGTAGGAAAGTACATGAGACATGAGAGCTGGCGAAAGACCAAGTTTCTTTCAGGCAGACTGTGATGGGAGCGACGTTCTGCAAAGGACCTGCTACATGATGATGATTCTTCGCGGCTCCACTTCTTTTCTCTCCACAGATTAGTGCCAGTGAGTGCATATTTATTTGAGATACATATTATTTGTTCAGCTAGCTGCAGACATTGCTTGAGTACGGTTCGTGTTAAGATTTACTGCTAATACTTTGACACAACCGCTGAACAATTTTTATCCACAAGGAATGATAGTGACCAACGTCGCCCATCTAGCGCTGGTTTGCAGCCAGTTCCTCCCCACGACGCTAAAGAAAAGGCACGATAGATATTAATCAAACTTCCCCGTGTGGGTTCCGGGGCCCCATTGTGGGAAAAACAAGAATAGACTCACTGCCTACCCAAAAGCATGTGGTAAGAGTCGACTAATTGGGGAGCTTCCTTTGAAGTCGGAGTGCATCTGCCTGAAGGGCAAGGAATCAACCGTCTGCATTCAAGTGAATCAGATCTGTAAAACTAATGCACACGCAACACTCAAGTTCTGGAGCAGGACTGCAGTTCAGAAGTGGACGAACAACCAGAACTTTCCGCCAGAGTTTACAGCTGGTGAACGCGAATAAGAAGAAGAAGAAGATTAATCAAACTGCTCGTGATTGGCTGCTGAAGATGAGGACGAAGCGCATATGTCACGAATGCTGCGACGTCGGTTCTCAACTCAGCTCCTTCCCATGACGTTTTACGGAAATAGTGCAAGGTTGTGGTGTTAATAATGTTACTGATCAGGGTTTTTTGTGTGTCTGACGGTGCTCAAGGGGTACGCACTACTGGCACCTTTTTAGGGTTCGTTTGTTTCAGCTGTAATGTAATAGATCTTTATTGTGAGTACCCTTTGTAAATGAGTACACTTTGTAATGAGTGCCATAGCTCTGATAATGGTGATGATAAGGAGACTGCGTGGTCTCGAGGCATAATGTCCGCCTCGAGTGCTAGTGGTCACGGTTTTAAGCTCTGGTGAAAGCTAGGATTTTTTCAAGTAGACTTGTAGTAATTTCCCCTGGTCTTTGGGTAGTGATATTGGACGCCCGTGTGTATTATTGCGCTCGTAAAAAAATTCATTGGCAGTTTGAAATCGAAAAGAGTAGCCTAACGGCGCTGCCTGGGCAAAATTTTGAGTTCATAATCTACCCCATATTTTTCGGGATCCTCGCCGGTGCTACGGAGCCATTGCACTGCGCTGACCTAACATAACCCTTGAACCATTAGGGTCGTGGAGGTGTATTGATGAAAGTACTAGCACACAAAACCCATCGTCTTTCTCTCTCTTCCGTTTGATGAATAAGTGAATGATAACTTAGTTCTGTCCATTTCTTGATGTTGTCATTCCAGGTTCTTCTTTGCTCTCCTCTCCTTCGACTACCCTCCCCCAATGTTCCTTTAAGTACAGTCTTTGCAATCGAATCATGTCTCACTACATGCCCAAACCAAGCTAACTTGCGACGTTTTACAACTAGAAGTAGTAGATTTTTACCCCACTAGGACATCACACAAGCGATAAACACCCGATGATACAAAATGCCACCATTGGATGAGGATCACCCGTGGAGAGGTCCCAGAAACCGCGTTCAGCCATTAGACCATATTTTTGGATTGCCTATATTGCGGCTCCTGGAAAAAGCCAGGGTAGGGCTTTAAAATAACGAAAAATTGCAACTCGCAAGGATTACTGCACAATTTTCACCACTGCCAAAAGAGAGGCTCCTGATGCCTTGCAAATTTGTATATTTTGTCTCTGACATATTTATTATTTTTGTTTTTTAAATAACTAATTCGTAAAATGCCTGTGTAGCATTTACATTGGAAAGCCTGAATCCTCCTCCTTTCCATTTCCAAAGTGAGAGTCAAACTCTCACATCCAAATAAGAAAATAGAGCGACTTCGAACTCAAGACTTGAGTCAGACATAGAATGGAGCACGTATGAGTTACTACCCTTGAGCCATGATGTTGATCCGTTGTTCAAACTTCAAATAGTGAATATGGTGGTGGTGGTGATGGTGATGACAAACTCGGAATTATTCAAATAATCAGTCTTCAAACGACTCACGGTCTTTCAGCCCCCATTTCACTTTGTCCCTCATTTATTTCTCGGTGCAGTACTAGTTGCTGAATAAACTTGGTGATGGTTAGTAAACAAACTGCCGGCCACCAGCCATTGTTCTATCCTGGTAGATTAAGCTCGACCAGAGCGCATCTAACCAGTAGCATTGCAGCGTCTTCTTCTGTCACGCTGACATCCTCTCCCGGAGTTTTGCCAACCTCAAGGACCAAACCAAACAAGCTGGATACACTTACCTGTGCCCGCCAGTCGCGATGAGGGTCTGGCGTCTGCTTCTACGCGTGGCTAGTTACCTGCCACTTCTGGGGTCGTGTGGCGTTTGTTGTTTTTTGTTTTAGTCCAGAAATATAGGGGACAGGGCTGCCAATGATGGGTTTTTACCCCCAGATCTGGGTTTTTATTTGACACCTTGGGTTCAAATTTTAAAATCTGGGTTTAAAAAAATATATCCTTATATAAAAGTGCGTAAATGTTTCGTTTCGTAACTATACCATTTGTACTTTTTTGTTCTTTGCCTGTGTATTGTGTTGGTTTTTGTTCAGCTTAGCTGGGTAAACAAACAAAAATCCCATTGACAGTCCCGATAGGGGATCCTCAGTGGCGCATTGGCAAGATGCTTGCCTGCCAGCTCGGAGGTCTTGGAAATCCAGGCGGAGTTCAGGTCATAGCGGGTTTGATAACTGTCTGAGGGTTTTAGGATAGACGCTGCCTTGAGTGCGCACGGGGAAGTAGACTAGATGGTGCTATTGCTGGCATTACCCTTGGAGTGCTGAGGCTAGCACCATAAACGGCAGCAGCAGCAGAAGTAGTATTGATGAAAGTCTCAGTAGTAGCAGCAGTAGTTATATTGCGGTAATATTAAAAATAATAATAACAGTAGTAGTAATTAGTATTAGTAGTATTGTAGTAGTAGTTAGTAGTACTAGTAGTTAGTTGTTTTAGTAGTAGTTAGTAGTAATTAGTAGTGGTAATAAAAATAGTAATTAGTAGTAATAGTTAGTGGTAGTAATAGTATTACTGAGTAGTAGTAGTAGTTAGTAATAGTAGTAGTTAGTAGTAGTAGTCGTTGTAGTTAGTAGTAGAAGTAGTAATCGTAGTAGTCGTAGTTAGTAGTAGTAGTAGTAGTAGTAGTAGTAGTAGTAGTAGTAGTAGTAGTAGTAGTAGTAGTAGTAGTAGTAGTAGTTAGTAGAAGTAGTAGTAGTAGTAGTAGTAGTAGTAGTAGTAGTAGTAGTAGTAGTAGTAGTAGTAGTAGTAGTAGTAGTAGTAGTAGTAGTAGTAGTAGTTAGTAGTAGTAGAAGTAATCGTAGTAGCAACAGCTGTAGTAGTAATTTCCACTCCTCCTCGTCCGCCTCACTGTACGTCTACTTCTTCTTCTTCTTTTTCTTAATCGGTGGCTAATGCTGCTGTTGTTGCAACTTGTCCATCTCATTTCCCCCTCTTCCTCTTCATTCACTTCTCGCAAAGCTCTTCCCCTGAAAGTGTCTATTTCCGCTATCGATATTGCTACTGATACCCACCCACATCCCACTAGCTTAAATCTATTTGCCCTAAACCGACCGTTCCATTTTCCTGTGTTGGTTTTGTAGTCTAAGAGCCCAAATTGTCGGCCGCCCGACCATATCTGCTTCAGTATTGGATTCACAGCGTTGTTTATTATTTTTGTTCTTTGTTATCTGTCTGTCTGTCTGTCTGTCTGTCTGTCTGTCTGTCTGTCTGTCTGTCTGTCTGTCTGTCTGTCTGTCTGTCTGTCTGTCTGTCTGTCGGTCTGTCGGTCGGTCGGTCGGTCGGTCGGTCGGTCGGTCGGTCGGTCGGTCGGTCGGTCGGTCGGTCGGTCGGTCGGTCGGTCGGTCGGTCGGTCGGTCGGTCGGTCGGTCGGTCGGTCGGTCGGTCGGTCGGTCGGTCGGTCGGTCGGTCGGTCGGTCGGTCGGTCGGTCGGTCGGTCGGTCGGTCGGTCGGTCGGTCGGTCGGTCGGTCGGTCGGTCGGTCGGTCGGTCGGTCGGTCGGTCGGTCGTCGGTCGGTCGGTCGGTCGGTCGGTCGGTCGGTCGGTCGGTCGGTCGGTCGGTCGGTCGGTCGGTCGGTCGGTCGGTCGGTCGGTCGGTCGGTCGGTCGGTCGGTCGGTCGGTCGGTCGGTCGGTCGGTCGGTCGGTCTGTCTGTCTGTCTGTCTGTCTGTCTGCCTATCTGCCTGTCTGCCTGCCTGCCTGCCTGTCGGTGTCTATGCAAACATATCGTTATATCTGTCTACCTAACTAATAATGACTAAATTACGAATAGAAATGACAGTAGTTGTCTGAAGCCAGAAGTGCTGCTCCAGATTCCATTCATGTTACACAGGTGGATTGCACAGGATAAAACACAATGACTTTCTTGTCCGCGTCTCTGTCTGCATACGTGTCGGCGTATCTGCTTACCTACCTAATGATTACTGAATTCGCCATCATGTAACATGGTCTTTGCAGAACGTCGCTCTCATCACGGTGTGCCTGAAAGTAACTCGCGTCTCTTGATAGCTCTCCCGCCTCGTGTACTTTCATATTCAAGGAGTCATATCCTGTTCCCATTTTCGTATCGGTCAGCCCTGACCCTCCTTCTTGGTCACCTTCTGCAATTTTTCCCTCCAGTCCGCTTGATATGACCAAAATATTTCAGCCTCCGGGACAAGATGCTGTTTTTTAGCCAATCTTGTTCACTGAATTACGAATTGAAATCACAACCTATAGAGCATACCCAGAAATCATTCGTCTCGTTGGGCAAAAGTTGTGGCATGATTGGTTGTACAAAGTCACCGGTTGTACACAATCGCTAGACGTACACAATCGCTGGTCGTACACAATCACTGGTCGTACACACACGCTGGTCGTACACAATCACTGGTCGTACACAATTACTTGTCGTACACAATTACTGGTCGTACACAATCACCGGCCGTACACAATCACCGGTCGTACACAATTACTGGTTGTACACAATCACTGGTTGTACACAATCACTGGTTGTACACAATCACTGGTCGTACACAATCACTGGTTGCACACAATCACTGGTTGTACACAATAACCTGTTGAACACAATCATTGGTTGTACACTATCGCTGGTCGTAGACAATCACTGGTTGTACACAATCACTGGCCGTACACAGTCACTGATTGTACACAATCACTGGTCGTACACAATCACTGGTTGTAGCCAGGTCGAACTCTTGATCTTGTATGCCGTTTTTCTGCTTTATCCACATTTAGTTCCCATTTCTGACACATGTAGACACCAACCTACAAGGGGTACAAACCTTGTTTGTGCTAGAAGTTACAACTAGACATAGAGAGCTACTTCTCCTCGTTCACCGGCTGTCAACTCCGGCAGAAAGTTCTGGGTTTTCGCCCTCCTCTAGATTTTAGTCTTGTTCCAGAACCTGAGCGTTGCGTGCACATCCGTTTTACACATCTGACTTATCTGTATGGCTAGTTCCTTGCCTCTCATGCAGATGCACTATGACTTCGAAGGAAGAGTAGAGAGCTAAGAACTGATATCACAATATTCTCATAAACACCCCGTTCCTTATCATGAGCGACGAGCGCCGTGTTCTAGCACTAATAGTGTAAATTGTATTGTAATTAAATATTCGTCTTGTCTAGCTTCCTTCTCTTCTTCTTCTTCGCGTTCACCAGCTCTAAACTCTGGCGGAAAGTTCTGGTTGTTCATCCACTTTTGGACTGCAGTTCTTTTTCAAAACCTGAGTGTTACGTGTGCATCCGTTTAACAAATCTGACTTATTTTTTTGCAGACTGCTGGTTCCTTGCCTCTCAGGCAGCTTCGAAGGAAGCTCCCAGTTAGTCGACTCTTACGGCATGCTTTTGGGCAGGCAGTGGGTTTATTCTTGTTTTCCCTATAACAGGGTCCCGGAACCCACACGGGGATTCTTGCCTCCTGAATTACAATTTCTTCCTATGTCCATGTCTTGTGTGTGGCGTTGGTTATGTTATGTTATCTGTGTCGACATCACTACACATTCCTGGGCATACTCAGTCCTTCCAGGCGATACCACTCTAAGGTACCCGTGGTGATTGTTTCCATGAGCAGTTGTTTGATGCACCACCATCTCTAGAAGTAGTCGTGCTTAACCAAGCGTTACTGCCAGGTCAAGCAATTGTGTTAGCGTTAGAGAGTCATCACTATCCACCAGGCTAGTCTGTACTGCGGTGATGATATCAGCTCTGTCGGTGCTTGCTCATGGATGCTTTGGTGTATTATTTGCTATCTTTTCAGCTTGTTCCTTTCACTCCTGCATGACCACGTGGCGTTGATAGTCATATCTGTCCACAGACTTCTGTCGGGTGTACTTTCAATCAGTTCTGATATAGATGATTTTCCATGGTATGATGTGATACTGGCCAGCATCTTCTCTCTGGATCTCCCTCTGCATCCTTTTCCCTCTAGCTGCCCCACCGCCACGGGTTTCTTCTACTCATTGTAGCCATGGAATGTAGATTGTCTCCTTCTGACGCAAGTAATCGGTTCTTTTTGTGACAGATTTCATCTCTTCAGGTCATCTTTAAAAATATGTATTACGCTGCGCGGACTCCGTGGCGAAGTGGTCAAGCTGTTTGCCTCTTGCTTTGGAGGTCGTGGGTTCGTTTCACGGTTGCGTCGTTTGGTTTACGAGTGCACTTTTTAACCGAGACCCCAGTTATCGTCGCCGAAGCTGTGGTGTTCATGCTGTGTTCGAAGGTTTCAGCAGGCGGCTAGCCGTTTTGCGGAAGGAGACGGAGCCATATAGGGATAAATACAGTGCAGTAAAGTCTGTTCTTGTTTTCCCCCACATTGGGGATCCGGAACCCACACAGGGTTGCCACACACACAAGAGACGGTGTTGACATGTGCGCGACAGACGTTAAAAAGTTGCAGTTTTAAGCATTTGTCTTTTCCAGATACTGTTTGCGTGAGCGTCAACTGGTTGATTTCGCTCACCATTGTTGATGCTAATCATATGAGTGAAAGGGTCGCAGTTCTGCTGACAACCGTCTGTTCTAAACTGTCTGTTCTTTCATTGTTTGTAATGTTTGTTTGTGTGTGTGTAATACTTGTTTACTGACGTCCTCTGGTTCGTTGGCGCTGACAGGTAACGTCTGCTACAGAACAAACAATGAAAGCCGCACTTTTCTGCAGCACCGGCAGGCACACGTCCCATGAGACACTGAAATTTGTCACGCCTCGTTGAGTACGAGTTACAGGAAGTAAACAGGCCGATCGTTCTTACACAATACCTTTCTGCTGCACCTTTGAAGTCCTGGTAAAGCCGACAGAAAAGCAGTTAGATTAAAACCGTTTAAACTCTGACTTTCTGATCTGTACCTTTTGCCCTAACACCGGGCACGTAGGTCGCACCAGGTCTGGCAGCATCGACAAAGCCAGGGCGACACTCGCTTCATCTTGCTGTGTCCACAAAATTGTCGAGTTCACAGTTTCCATCGCGAGGTATTGTTGCTAGGGTCCGGACCTTTGTTCCCAGCCCTCGCCCTCAAATTAGCCATCAGTTTTTCTGGATGGCCCCTCGGGCACGACAACCTGCTATTGTGGGTGACCGGAGACTCTGGTGACAAACGTGCCGTGTGATTGAGTATTTCCCCCCATCTAACTCGACGGTTAATTGCCGTTTTCATCGGTTACTCAATCGAATTACGGCCCTTGGATCTCTTGGCGTTTTTTCTTTTTCCCCCCTCTTCTTTCATTCTGTCCCTCTTTTCTTGTACTCATCTCTCCGTTTCACGTTCACCCCCCGCCCCCTTTCTATGTACATGTTTCTCATTTTATTTGTATATGTAAAAGTAAAGTAAAGGACCTTTTTCCACGCCTTTCATGCGTATTGGGTATATAGGGCTAGACCTATATTTTATAGACCAAAGGCACAAGATGTGTGATGTGGTTAGCATGACCCAGACCGCCTTTACTTCCCAGGAGTGCCCCTGGTACCCACTCAAGGCTGGGTCGACCTGGGAACAGAACAGGATTTGAGAGGCAAGGTCATTTTCGGAAGTAAAAGTCCGGCTCCCGCCAGGGAGCGAACCCACGACCTTCCGATCCACAGGCGAGCGTCTAGCCGCTACGCCACGGCGACTCTCTTCTTTGTATATGTATGAACAAAAACAATAAACACATTAGGTTCAGTAAGCCTTGTCAGGAAACACTACAACAGGTCATCATCATCATCATCATGTGCCTTGCCGACTGGCGTTGGCGATCATGCATCTCCATAATCTGCGATCTCCTGCAGCATGTATCAGTTCGGGTGCCGACACACCTCCATGCCATGCAACAAGACTGTGAAGCATCATCTCTCGTTGTCTTCCTCTATCCCTTTTTCCACAGATCTTTCCAGTGGTCACAACATGTTCTATTTTCCCTCTTCTCATAACATGGCCGAAAAAAAATTTAAACAGAAACACCTAGAAACAGGTTTAAACAGGTAGTCGAGAGAAACCATATAACAAAAGAAAGCTTATCGCCGCACGACCTTTATATGTTCATTATAGTGTGTTATGTAATTCTGCAATATACTTTGTTTTTCTGCGTCTCTTATATTGTTGTCGTTTTAATGCAGTCGACTGAGTTTTACATACGATGTGTTCGATTTTGTCTGCTTATGTTTTTCTATCTGCGAGTTTGTTTTCATTTGTCTGTATCTCACTGTCTCTCTGTCTCCACTCCCCCTTCAGCATCTTATTAATTCCTCCTCCTGCTGCTTCTCTCTATCTCTCTCTCTCTCTCTCTCTCTCTCTCTTTCTCTCTCTCTGTCTCTGTCGCTCTCTCTCTCTCTCTCTCGCTATCTCCCATTTATTTATGTTGTTTCTACTTTCACTCACTTGTTATTTAAACTTTTCTTTATTTGCCTGTCTGTGAATATCTTTTTTATATGCCACTTTCTGCTTATCTCATTTTAAAAGTATTTCAGGATCCTCGCCGGTGCTATGGAGTTCGTGCACCCGCGCTAAGATTCCTCGGACTCAGGTTTGAGTTAGAAGTAGAACGGAGCACTTATGAGCTACTACCCTTGTGTTATGATGTTGATCCGTTGTTCCAACCATCGAACCGTTTTCTTCTCCTTCTCGTCAACTGCCATTGTTGCGCTTTCTCACCCTTCTCTGCACGTACCTGTTTGTATCTGTCTCTCCTGTTCTTCTCTTCATCTCTGCCTCTCTTTTTATTTATTTATCCCCTCTTAGTTCTCTTCCCCCTCCCCCACCCCTTACCGCGAATTAATTTCAGAAGAAAATTACTAATTTACTGGTCTCATCTTTTCAGAATCCCTGGATAACACACAAAAAAATCGAAGATGTTCTCCTTCCCCTCTCTTCCTATCTCTTCCCCTCTCTGCCTTTGTCGTCTTCAGCTGATAATATATTGCTTTATTTGAAGTGCTTGTTGTGTAATTGATGCTGTTATATTGACATATTTTGTTTGATCTACTGATATTACGTATTGCGTTGCATACTTTGTTATTTTGATATTTCATTTGCGCGTTATATAATTTTAGTATCATATTAATTTGTAGGAATTTCGCTGGATTTAGTTCATTTTGCTTTATTGATACATTTTTTTTGCGCCTTCTGTAACTGGTATTGTTTTGCTGATGTGTCGGTTTATCTTAGCCTCCTTGGCGTCCACATCCTTCTCTGTACCGTCTAATCCCGCATTCATTTTTTTCTTTAGAATTTTCCAGTTGGTGCCCTCATTTCCCCCCGTCGTCCATCAAGTGTGCCTCACGGCCCTGCCGCTAATCCTTTCTCCATTTTGTACCATTTTTTCGGTTTTGGTAATTTCCCTCATAACTGTTTTGTGCAAATCTGCAGCCGCTGGTGTCTAGCTCCCTTGTCGTTCGCTGGTGTAATGCAGTTGAGTTTGACAAACGCCGACGTCAACCCGTTTTGGAATAAATTATGGGTTATGACCGAGTGGGTGCAAAATAAAATTGGAGACCGATTTGATGTTGGGGCGTTGTGCCATAATGGATGATGGAGCATCCCGGGAATGGAAGCGAGATTTGTGGGGATTTTTCAAGGTGTTTCAGTATTGAATGACTTGGCGGGGGTGAGGGCTAAGGTCAAGGAGGCACAGTTGGCGGACGGTTTCATGTCGATCTGAACGTTGCGCCTTTGAAGTCACATCGTGGCAGAATTTTCATAATTATCACTCGATCTCAGATTTACCCAGGCTACAAAATGCACCAAGACATTCCTTGTCCCTTCGAAGTCGAACTGCATCTGCCTGTGAGGCAAGGAACCATCAACCTACAAAAGGCACCAAGACGTTCCTTGTCCCTTCGAAGTCGAACTGCATCTGCATGTGAGGCAAGGAACCATCAACATACAAAAGGCACCAAGACGTTCCTTGTCCCTTCGAAGTCGAACTGCATCTGCATGTGAGGCAAGGAACCATCAACATACAAAAGGCACCAAGACACGCCCTGTTCTTTCGAAGTCGGACTGAATCTGCCTGTGAGGCCAGGAACCATCAGCCTACAAAAGGCACCAAGACATTCCTTGTCCCTTCGAAGTCGAACTGCATCTGCCTGTGAGGCAAGGAACCATCAACATACAAAAGGCACCAAGACGTTCCTTGTCCCTTCGAAGTCGAACTGCATCTGCATGTGAGGCAAGGAACCATCAACATACAAAAGGCACCAAGACGTTCCTTGTCCCTTCGAAGTCGAACTGCATCTGCATGTGAGGCAAGGAACCATCAACATACAAAAGGCACCAAGACGTTCCTTGTCCCTTCGAAGTCGAACTGCATCTGCATGTGAGGCAAGGAACCATCAACATACAAAAGGCACCAAGACGTTCCTTGTCCCTTCGAAGTCGAACTGCATCTGCATGTGAGGCAAGGAACCATCAACATACAAAAGGCACCAAGACACGCCCTGTTCTTTCGAAGTCGGACTGAATCTGCCTGTGAGGCCAGGAACCATCAGCCTACAAAAGGCACCAAGACATTCCTTGTCCCTTCGAAGTCGAACTGCATCTGCCTGTGAGGCAAGGAACCATCAACATACAAAAGGCACCAAGACACGCCCTGTTCTTTCGAAGTCGGACTGCATCTGCCTGTGAGGCCAGGAACCATCAGCATACAAAAGGCACCAAGACACGCCCTGTTCCTTCGAAGTCGGACTGCATCTGCCTGTGAGGCAAGGAACCATCAACCTACAAAAGGCACCAAGACACGCCCTGTTTCTTCGAAGTCGGACTGCATCTGCCTGTGAGGCAAGCAACCATCAACCTACATTCAAATTAGCCAGATTTGTAACGCGGATGTGCGCGCAAAATTCTAGTTCTGGGTTTTAAAAAAACCTCAGAAGTGGACGAACAGCCAGAATTTTCCACCGGTTCACAGCTGGTGAACTCTAAGAAGAATAATATTCGCATACCATTCCTAGATTATTCTTATTTAACACTTAACTTTCTCGCGACACACCTTCACACTGCAGACGACTCACTAGTATGTCGTTATTCACTGTTTAGTTAGTTAGTCAGTCGACAAGTTATTCTCATTGCACATCGAACCATTGAGTTCATAAGTGCTCGGCTCTCTTCCTAAGTAAATCTCGCAGCGTGTAGCGGTTCACGACACCAGTTCTTTGTTGGTTTCCTTTTCTTTGTTGATTTCCTTTTCTTTGTTGGTTTCCTTTTCTTTGTTGGTTTCCTTTTCTCTATAGTGCTCTTGTTTAGCCACCTCGTCTTCTAACATGTTGTTCTTACAGTCTAGTCTTGATTGCAGATTCACAATCACTTGGTTCTCACAAACGTCTTACTTCTCGTAGGACAGAATATCAGCTTGGTCCATTGCTCGTCCGCCCTCCACAGTAGCTTTACCTGCAAGCCGATCAATCAGCCTGCTTATTTTCTTGCACGCCAGCGTACATTATTCTCTGTTCGAAAAGCTCTGCCTAATGCGCACGGTTGTGCAAGATGTACTGAGATCGTGCTATATAGAAATGTAAGTTATCATGGTTTCTTCTGTCACGCGACCACCCGATTCACAGATCAGGTCGGTGTTCTTGTCCCTGTCATGTCATGTGGTCAGATCACCCGAATATTAACGAGTGTCACATTGCTCGTAAATTGTGTAAGAGAGAATTTTATATTATCCAGAGATTGGCGTCTTTCCAATAAAGAGTATCTTATATTGCTAAGAAAGAATAGTATGCTTATGAGAAAGTATATTGTCAAGACAGAGTGTTATATTACTAAGAATGTATGTTATATTTTGAAGAATGAATTTAAAATTGTCAGAAACAGTGTTATATTCCTTAGAAAGAGGCTTATATAACTCAGCAAGAGTGTTATATTCACAAGGAAAAAAAGTGTTATATTCCCGAAAAGTGTTATTGTTTTCTGGAGAAGAATTATGTTTATATTCCCATGACCGAGTGTGTTATATCGCTTAGAATAAGTGACAAATAAGAAATTACAATGTTCTATTGCCCTCAAAGGTGCTCTATTTCCAAGAAAGAATATTACGTTGACTTAAAAGGTTGACATATCCCAGCGATAGAATATTCTACTGCCGATTGAAAATGCTATATTTTCATGCAAGAGTATTAAATTGTCTGAAAAGATGACCATTTGTGAAGGACTTCATAGGCGTTGCCATCATTGCCTAACTGACTTGCCGCAAGTCTTTGTGGCCATACCGACTGACATCTTTCTCATTTATCATGTCTTCTCTGTATAACTGACCTCTCATAATCGCCTTCGTCTCAATCCGTTGTTATAAAATGTGACAGGCCAGTCATTAAATAGACTGTTCTAGATTTTACTACAGTTGCAAAGCAGTCCAGGAAACAGTAACTTGAAAGTTACATTCGATAGTCCATGTCAAGTCGTGTTGTCGCTAAAGACTTTACAGCCGCTCTTTGTTGATTCGGTGGCCGTAAAAGTGGTTTTGCTGACCGTGAAGGAAAAGTATATCTTCGCTCATTGTCGGTGTCTGGTTGTCTGGTTGTTTCGTCTTATTCGTTTCATGCCATATAGTTGGTTATTTACCTACATAATAGATTCTCCCAAGGTTAGCGAGTGGAGGTCGGTAACTAAGTTCCCCGTGTGGGTTATGAGGCCCTGTTATAGGGAAATCAAAAATAGATCCACTGCCTACTTGAAAGCATGCCCGTAAGAGTCGACTCATTGAAAGATTCCTTCGAAGTCGAAGTGCATCTGCCTGAGAGGCAGAGAACCAACAGTCTGCATTACAAATTAGTCAGATCTGTCAAACGGATGCACACACAACACTCAGGTTCTGGAACAGGACTGCAGTCCAGAAGTTGACAAACAACCAGAACTTTCCACCATAGTTTACAGCTGGTGAATGTGAAGAAGATGTAATGAAGTGGCTGATACACACACACAAGCACGCGCACGAGCGCGCACACACACACACAAGCACGCGCATGAGCGCACACACACACAAGCACGCACGAGCGCGCGCGCACACACATACACAAGCACGCGCACGAGCGCACACACACAAGCACGCACACGAGCGCGCGCACACACACAAGCACGCGCACGGGCGCACACACACACACACAAGCACGCGCACGAGCGCGTACACACACACAAGCACGCGCACTAGCGCGCACACACACACACAAGCACGAGCGCGCACACACACACACAAGCACGCACACGAGCGCGCACACACACACACACAAGCATGCGCACGAGCGCACACACACACACACACACAAGCACGCGCACGAGCGCACACACACACACAAGCACGCGCACGAGCGCGCGCACACACACACACAAGCACGCGCACGAGCGCACACACACACACAAGCACGCGCACGAGCGCGCGCACACACACAAGCACGCGCACGAGCGCGCACACACACACAAGCACGCGCACGAGCGCACACACACACACACAAGCACGCGCACGAGCGCGCACACACACACAAGCACGCGCACGAGCGCGCGCACACACACACACACAAGCACGCGCACGAGCGCGCGCACATACACAGAGGAAAACAAAGATTACGATTGTTGTAAACAGAACAAAACTATGGTTGTCTTAAAGAAAAACAAAATATACGATCATTACAAAGAGATTTTGTGGAAGAAAGAATAGATTGTAGACCATCAATCTCTTGAGGTTTTTCTCCCAGTTAAATCGTTGTCTGCCTCATGCTGTCTTGCCTTCGACGTTTTCCTCCAGTATGATTTGAAGCAGTACGATATGTAAAAAATACAAACTCAGAAATATAATTTGTATGCATGGTCGGGTGGAGTGCCCTTAACCTTGTTACACATTTTTTAGGTGGGAGTCCTTCTTTTGATTGGCGCCGATAGAGAGCTAAAATACACTTATGCAAAATGTAATGTCTCTTTTTCGGGTCACTATTTCTTTCTGTATTTTGCACAAATAATAACAGTATTCAAAAAGTGCTGATAACGGGTGTCGTCCTCTTCTTTGCGTTCACCAGTTGTAAACTCTGGTGGAAAGTTCTGGTTCTTCGTCCATTTCGAGACTGCAGTCCTGTTCCAGAACCTGAGTGTTGCGCGCGCATCTGTTTTATATATCTGACTCATTTGTATGCAGACTGCTGGTTTCTTGCATTTCAGATGCACTCCGGCTTCGAAGGAAGCTTCCGATAAGTTATGTTTACGGTATGCTTTTTTTGTAGGCAGTGGGTCTGTTCTTGTTTTGGCTATAATAGGGACATGAAACCCACACGGGAAATATCAGAGGTGACTGCAGTTAGGCGAATACACAGAAGTTAATCGATTGAAATCTGACAAGGAAGTTTAGGGAAAAAAGGAAGTGGGGGCAACGTTTGTCGTATGCCCCCCCCCTCCCCTTCCGCACACACACACACACACACACACACACACACACACACACACACACACACACACACACACACACATCTTCGTTAAGTTTCTTTGTCACATTTCAGTGTTACATGTTAGTTGCGTATCCTTTACAGGACATTGCAGAACCAACCCAAGCATTTTTTTGGCTGTTGTGGGTTTTCTAGGCAAATTCATGTCCAGTAGTTTGCCATTGCTTCCTTGTCGGTCGGCTTCTCGATACCACTGTCGAAACCAACGCAAGGCTGAAGACCTGCAGCTGGGATCGAACCCGGCACCTGGGCATTACGTAGCGCGTGCGCAACTCTTTAGCCACAGATACCGCTGACGACAACGAACGGGAACTTCGGCCGATCTTCAGTCTCTAAAATTACATAAATACGCCCCACCCCCTTTTCTTTACCAATTCAAGCATGATTCGGTCTCGAAAAGTAAACTCAGAATTCCATACTTGTCCAACACTGCTTGATCCGGCTGACTGATAGCCCGGACAATACCGCATCAGATTCATACGCGGGACACCTTGCAAGCGGTGCGGTATCGGCTTCCACCTCCCAGCCGATGAAGACCTCTCACACAGTTTCTACCGTTTCCTGGTCACCAACCACTTGCTCTTCCCAGGAAAACCTACACTGAACAAAGTATAGATTGGCCTCTGGATAGAGCCGGGACGTTAATTAACAAGGCGGGGATCGATCCCTACAGCAAATAATCCGTTGTTTCATTGTAGACCACCATGACAATTAAAGAAAACGTTGGATTCATGTTAAAGGGGGAGATAAAGGCAGCAAGGTTCTCAATCCTAGCCCGCCCCCTTTGCGCTTATCGCTTTTTAAAAATTAAACACTTTGGGGGAGGGTGTATGTCAGGAGCAGTTTTTCTGTATGGCTACTTTTCACTAAAGCTTTAGACTCATAAAGTGTTGTAGGACATGCCTAAGGCGGATCAATCTTTGTGCATCACCTTCAAAATGAAAATACAGACAGCGGGAATGAGCACAGCTTGAAATCAGATTTATATAATAATTTTGTCGCCAAGAGAACACGGTGTCTCTGAGGGGAATGCTGTCAAGATACGGGATACACTGCTTGCGAGTGAATAGGTTAAGTTAAACGAGTGTTCAAGAACTATAGAAGTTGTTGACCGCATTAGTAAGCAACTTTTAAACCAAATACATGTTTCTTTTTGTACCGTCGCTCACCGCAACAGCCCTTATGGTTAGCATAGTAATGAATACACCCAACTGGTGAAGGCGGAGTGTATGAAGCAGGATACTAGTGCCATTGATTGTGCCTGTCTATACCATATGAGCAGGGCCGGGTTAACCATTAAGCACACCAAGAACGTACTTAGAGCATCATAGAAGGTGGGGGATGGTGGGGGGCACCACCGACATTTGTCGTAGCAATGGAGGTGAGCGTTGATATTCTCAGTTGAGGTTTGGTTAAACATATTATTTGTTTGCAGACTGCTGGTTCCTTGCCTCTCAGGCAGATGCACTCCGACTTCGAAGGAAGCTCCCAATTAGTCGACTCTTACGACCGGCTTTTACGCAGGCAGTGCATCTCTTCTTGTTTTCCCTCTAATAGAGCCCCGGAACGCACACAGGGACCGTGATGTATAAAATATAGGTAATATCTAGTTTGCCTGCAGACGCGGAGAACGGTCCTGCACTTTACTGTTTAGGGTCCTGCACTTTACTGTCTAGGGTCCTGCACTTTACTGTCTAGGGTCCTCCACTTTACTGTCTAGGGTCCTCCACTTTACTGTCTAGGATCCTGCACTTTACTGTCTAGGGTCCTGCACTTTACTGTCTAGGGTCCTGCACTTTACTGTCTAAGGTCCTGCACTTTACTGTCTAGGGTCCTGCACTTTACTGTCTAGGGTCCTGCACTTTACTGTCTAGGGTCCTGCACTTTACTGTCTAGGGTCCTGCACTTTACTGTCTAGGGTCCTGCACTTTACTGTCTAGGGTCCTGCACTTTACTGTCTAGGGTCCTGCACTTCACTGTCTAGGGTCCTGCACTTTACTGTCTAGGGTCCTGCACTTTACTGTCTAGGGTCCTGCACTTTACTGTCTAGGGTCCTGCACTTCACTGTCTAGGGTCCTGCACTTCACTGTCTAGGGTCCTGCACTTTACTGTCTAGGGTCCTGCACTTCACTGTCTAGGGTCCTGCACTTTACTGTCTAGAGTCCTGCACTTTACTGTCTAGGGTCCTGTACTTTACTTTCTAGGGTCCTGCACTTTACTGTATAGGGTCCTGCACTTTACTGTCTAGGGTCCTGCACTTTACTGTCTAGGGTCCTGCACTTTACTGTCTTTATAAATCACCGACAAGAATGGTGCTCAAAACGTTATGAAAGGTATTCCTAATCACTAGACACTTGGCATATACATCACACAACAAGAAGATATACAAATCTCACGAGAAGCCACACGTTTGTGGCTACCATAACAATCGCTCGACTTCATAGATCAGCTGTGCTCAACCTGCCCGTCGCGACCCCCTTTTTTGGGGGGTCGAACAACCCTTTAATAGAGGCCTCTTAAAAGGTTAGTTGCATATCCTTTACAGGACGTTGCAGAACCAACCCTAACAGCCCCTGGCTGTTGTGTGGTTTCTCTAGGCAAATTTCTTGATACCACTGTCGAAACCAACGCAAGGCGCGTGGCCCGCAGCTGGGATCGAACCCGGCATCCCGGCATTTCGAAGCGTTCGCATCGACTTAGCCACAGAGCCGACAGAGGCTCCCTAAGACCATCGAAAAACACAAATCCGTGAAAGTTCCTGACGGAGCTGTTTTAAAGGGTCGATGCAATAGGAAGGTTAAGAGCCACTAATATAGATGCAAATTACCCAGCAAGATACAA
The DNA here is from genome assembly GCA_905116865.2 of Candidula unifasciata. Lineage (NCBI taxonomy): Eukaryota > Metazoa > Mollusca > Gastropoda > Stylommatophora > Geomitridae > Candidula > Candidula unifasciata. Next base: position 140,854 of record CAJHNH020006902.1, on the reverse strand, counting down.
ATCAGTCGAAGGAATACAAATTACCTCAACAAAATACAAATACCTTGTCATGAAAGATGCATATATTTTAACATTAAAGATACAAATTACTGAATAAGATTCAGATCACTTGACAAAGAAAAAAAAAAAAAAAAGATACCAATTACTCTTTAAGATAGAGATTACTCAAGATTTGATTTATACTCGTTAAGACAATTACAAATCACTGAAGAAAAATATACAAATAATCTGCAGTACTGTTGTAAATATTTCGACAAGAAAGATACATTTAACTCAACAAGGATGATACAAATGACTCGAGGACAAAAACAAAAGATACAAATAACTCGACACAACAAAATACATATCTCTAGACAAAGATGCCCCGCAACAAGGACGCCACACATGGCTGTACAAGAAAAGATACAAACAATTCGACAAAAAAGATACAAATCACTTGACGGGGAAGATAACAGTCACAAAACAGGGAAGATACAAATCACTAGACAAGCAAGATACGAATCGCTGAAGAAGAAACGATACAAACAATTCGACAAGAAAGATACAAATCGCTAGGCGGGGAAGATACAAATCACTAGACAATCAAGATACGAATCGCTGAACAAGAAAAGATACAAACAACTGGACAAAAAAGATACAAATAGCTAGGCTGGAGAGATGCAAATCAGTAGACAAGCAAGATACGAATCGCTGAACAAGAAAAGATACAAACAATTCGACAAGAAAGATACAAATCTCTTGGCGGGGAAGATACACATCACTAGAAAGCAAGATACGAATCTCTGGACAGGAAAGTGTACAAATAATTCGACAAGAAAGATCCAGATCACTAGACATTGAAGATACAAATCCCTAGTCTTTGAAGATACAAATTCCTAGACATTGAAGATACAAATCACTAGACAATGGAGATACAAATCACTGGACAATGGAGATACAAATCACTAGACAATGGAGATACAAATCACTAGACGAGGAAGATACAAATAACTCGACAGGGAAGTTGGAACTCAGTGGACAAGGAAGATCCAAATAACTGGACATTGAAGATACAAATCAGTGGACGGGGAAGAATCAAATCACTCGAAAAGGAAGATGCAAAATCAATGGACATGAAAGATACAGACCACTCTGTAAGCAATATACAAATCATTGAATTTTGAAGTAAAAATACGAACATCTATTTAGTAGAGAGAAAAGTATATTATTTTACACCGGAAATAAAAATGGTTGCTTATGAGAACAGAATGACATATTTTGTAATCGAATATTCCAGCTTCAGTTAAAAAGCCGACTTGTGTAACTCTGTAGTTTTCATAACGTCTGGTTAGTGGTTGTGATCAGCTTTCAGGGAGTTGGGTTGCAGCCGTTATGAAATTGAAAAAGATGCAAGAAACCCGCCCCATTCAAAGTTCAGGTCAGTTTTCTTCAGACTGCTATGATATTTTATGTTATGTTATCACAGTCGACGTCACTGCACGTTGGGCATTCCCATGCGTGCTCAGTCATCTGATGCAGCAGCCACTCCAAAGTACTTTTACTAATTGTTTCCATGAGAAGCTGGTAATATTGTCTACTATCTCGGCCTCGAAGCTGCATACACGTGCTTTACTATGCTTTGCTCCTATGTCACGCAGTCGTGTTAGTGTCAGGGATTTCTCATTATCGACTAGCCCAGTCCGTACAGCATTGACATCTGCTATGTCCATGCTTCTTCCCACCTTAGTGCAATGCTTGCCAGTTGGTCCGTTCGCTCATTTCCCTTTACGCCCGCGTGAACAGGTGTGTAGATCCAGATAGATGAGGCCTAAAACGGTTGTGAGGTTAAGCAGGCATGTGTAGGACGTGACGATTCCTTGGGTGAGCCCAGAACCAGAGCGCCATGTGCCGGCTCTGCATTTATGGAAGCCTCCTTGGATGGCGGGGAATGCCCATGATCTGCCCCTGCCTTCCCTTGAGGGCTAACCGTTCCACAGGGGGCTGCCCCAAAAGGGGTACTCCGAGGGCAATACCTGTGGAGAAGGCGACAAAGAGGACACCACACAAATCTGGTAACGTCTCGACTCACACAAAACAATGACCACAGTCATCCTAGAAATAGGCCTGACGTCTTCCCTCGAAGTCGGAGTACATCTGTCCGCGAGGCAGGGAACAGCAAAACTGTTGTACACGCAAAAATCAGGTCCAGGTAAAAGCCAAAATTCCAAGCTGACGATTAACCGGGACCTTCCGCCGGAATTCACAGCCGGTGAACCAAGAAGAAAAAGAATACAGGGGCCCTAATGGAGCAGTGATGCGCAGTACAAGAGTCTTAATGTCTATTAGCCTCTCTTGCTCCAGCCTGCCTCACTTTCACGTGGTAGGCCTTGCTCTTGCTCCAGCCTCAACCCCCAGCCTCAGGTAAATGCGAAGGGATGAGCCTTCTCCCTCTCAACGTGGGTGATAATAAAAAAAAAAAAAAAAAAAATCCACAATACTTCGCAGCCCCCGCTCTATTTATGATTACACTGTGATTTAGAGCAACTTTTCAAACCCGCCCCTCCCCCCCCCCCCACACCTTCTGTACATGATTATATGGTAAGACCCCAAAACAACCTCGGTATATTGCTAGGCCCCCACACCCACCTTAAGTATATGACAAGATCCGCACGCCCCCTCACCGCATCCCCAAATAACAAAATGTGATTAAAAAGAGGACAATATATACCTCAACACAGAAACCCACAGAAACCAGAAAAGAATGGAGATAGGTTTTGGTCAGATTGTGTTCTTGATCTATATTGCGCATGTTCCGCAACACAAAAACCAGAAAGTATGAGATAGGTTTTGGTCAGATTGCATTTCTAATCTATAATTAAATGCGCATTCTCGGCAACACAGAAACCAGAAAGTATGGAGATAGGTTTTGGTCAGATTGTGGTATTAATCTATAATTAAATGCGCATGCTCCACAATACAGAAACCAGAAAGTATGGAGATAGGTTTTGGTCAGATTGTGTTCTTAATCTATAATTAAATGTGCGTGCTATCAAATGTTATATTTTTAGCAGTAGATGCATAAACGCCTCATGAAAACAAACATGTCTTTGTCGTTTTGTTTAATAAATAGTTTGAAGAAAATACCAATTTTGTAATTAATCTGACTGAAAATGTAAGTATTACGGATTATTATAATTGCAAATGAACACTTACTTTCAAAATTGCTTGACCGCTTCCTCCCCCGAACACACTGACACTTTGTTGCGCTCCCCAAACCCACTGAAACCTCTTTTGCGCCACTTCCCCTAACCCACTGCCGCGTCATTTCACCCCTCCAAACCCACTGACACCTCGTTGCGACCCACCAAACCCACTGACACCTCGTTGAGACCCACCAAACCCACTGACACTTTGTTGCGACCCACCAAGCCCACTGACACCTCGTTGCGTTCCCCTCAAACCCGATGAACCTCGTTGCACCCCCTGTCCAAAACCCACTGACACTGAAATGATCTCGCGGTTTTTAATCAGTGGTGCGAGAGTCGCACCGTGGAAGCGATTGGTGTTCTCCCTGTTTAGTGTTCCCAAAGGCAGCGCAGTGTGTGCAGCTGTCACCTGCATCCAACCTCATGTGTGCAGACGGTACACAATTTATATTTAGATCAACTGACTTACAGTAATACTTCAAGAGCTGAATATTGAAGAGGGTTGGCTAGTAAAGACAATAAAACAAAGAAAATTGAAATATTTTGATCACTTGAAACGTCATGGAAGCTAGAGAGAAACAATAATGGTGGGTATTCTGGGAAGAGTTTAAGTGGAAGGCCAAGGAGCAGCGCAGGATGTGGCAGCTGTCTCCAGATGGGTGTATCAGACGCAGGACATCTTGCTCATGATGGAAGGTTTTCCAGACGGTATGGCACAAGGTTAGGGACATTACTGAATGATCAATGACTTACAGTACAAGTAACGGCCAAACGGAGCAGGACTCTATTTCCACGGTGGGCGATTCAGAACAAGTCCCTTGTCCCGACTATCTGTGACGGAACGAAAGTCTCAACTTAGACGAGATCAAAGACACCATGTAAACACAGTCGGTTACACACCGTGCGGAAAGATTAGTTGAAATCAAAAGACATGAAATGTAGAAATAGATAAGTATAAATCAGAAGACATACAAGTAAGTTAGATGTAGAAAATTGGAAAGATAAGCATAAATCATAGACTGTACAATATAACATATCATTTGGATTGAAAATGGTGGAAGGATAACTAGAGATCAGAAGAGACACATATGTGGGTGGTTTAGAAAGAGCAGAGAGGGTGAGCAGAAATCTAAAGACAAATATGCAAAAGATTAGGAGTTTAAATCAGAGGCGACACAACTGCACATATACAGATGACACAGGTTTAGGGCAAAGAAACATTATGTACAAATCAAAGGACAAACACTTGCGAGTGGTACAGAAATATGAGAAAAATAAATAGGCACACAAGACAGATGGAACTTTCAGTCTTTTTGTTCGCTAAATTTCTAACCGGTCACCTTTAAACAACAACAGTATGTGGCTGAAGAAGCCAGTTCACTGGTAGGTGTCACTAACTAGACACGTATTAGGCAGCCAACAAGACACCAGCCACTAATTGTCAACACAGCACGGGCATTGGGAATTGAGGTATCTCACAGCTCGCTGAGTTAATCTTTCTGAGCAGATGAGATAATTGCGTAATGATGACATTGTCGCAGACTGGTATAATCATGGAATGTTGATTAGCCATCTTTGAGCGAGCATGCACGTGGAGTTCTTCTCTTGAGGTTGTATTGATGTTTGTTTCACGCACTTGCATCAGCTAAGTCAGGTTAGGTCGTGTCTGGTGAGAATAAAAAGTGTGTGTGTTTGTGTGTGTGTGTGTGTGTGTGATAGATAGATAGATTAGATAGATAGATAGATAGATAGATAGATAGATAGATAGATAGATAGATAGATAGATAGATAGATAGATAGATAGATAGATAGATAGATAGATAGATAGATAGATAGATAGATAGATAGATAGATGGATGGATGGATGGAGGATGGATGGATGATGGATGGAGATGGATGGATGGATGGATGGATGATGGATGGATGGATGGATAGATGGATGGATGATGGAGGATGGATGGATGGATGGATAGATAGATAGATAGATAGATAGATAGGCAGGCAGGCAGGCAGGCAGCAGGCAGGCAGGCAGGCAGAGGCAGGCAGGCAGGCAGGCAGGCAGGCAGACAGACAGACAGACAGACAGATGGATTAGATAGATAGATAGATCGATAGATAGATAGATAGATAGATAGATAGATAGATAGATTAGATAGATAGATAGATAGATAGATAGATAGATAGATAGATAGATAGATAGATAGATAGATAGATAGATATAGATAGATAGATAGATAGATAGATAGATAGATAGATAGATAGATAGATAGATAGATAGATAGATGGATGATGGATGATGGATGGTGGATGGATGATGGATGGATGGATGGATGGATGGATATGGATGGATGGATGGATGGATGATGGAGGATGGATGGATGGAGATGGATAGATGGATGGATGGATGGATGGATGGATGGATGGATGGATGGATGGATGGATGGATGATGGATGGATGGATGGATGGATGGATGGATGGATGGATGATGGATGGATGGATGGATGATGGATGGATGGATGGATGATATGGATGGATGGATGGATGGATGGATGGATGGAGATGGATGGATGGATGATGGATGATGGAGGATAGATGGATAGGATGGATGGATGGATGGCTAGCTAGCTAGCAAGCTAGATAGATAGATAGATAGATAGATAGATAGATA
>CAJHNH020006902.1:102500-132500 GCA_905116865.2 Candidula unifasciata | reverse complement strand
TAGTCCGGATCACCAGCCATGTCAATAAAAAAGTGACAGGCTCAGATCCTTCCAGTCCTGTCAGTAGAGACGTAGGCAGTGTCGAGAGATTCGTTCATCAGAACCAGCGAGCCAGGTTTTAGGTGTGACAACTTCCTCTTTGAGAGGGAGAGAGTATGCGTTAGAGAGAGAGAGAGAGAGAGAGAGAGAGAGAGAGAGAGAGAGAGAGAGAGAGAGAGAGAGAGAGAGAGAGAGAGAGAGAGTGTGTGTGTGTGTGTACGTGAACTTCGGATTCTGCAGCACTAGCTGGTCAGTCCCTGCAATCACAACCTAAAGTGAAAAGAACCCTACACAAGTCGGAAACTTGCTCGGACACTTCGAGCCACTCTTCTCCTCGCCCAAATTTATCAAACCTGCACAATTGTCTAATTGTGTCTTCAGTTCTCGCCATCCAAGAGCTTCCTGTTTTCAGTCTGTGACCCTTAGCTCTACCTATGGCATAATGCATGATATGCTTCTTGTCTGCAGCTACTCTGAGATAAGACTTTGCTTGCAAAACTTTGAACCTAACTGCAGTAGTAGTCAGTTTAAATATATATATCGCATACATACTACCGGAGTGTCTTTTGTACACCCCAGAATTACCCGCATTGCTTGATTCTGAATGCGTTCAAGTTTAATCCCTGTTTGATATGGTAAGCATGCCAAGACCATAATCTATCACCGACAGAATCACATGCTGGAACATCGTGAACAACATTCCTTGTTCCATGTCCATTGCTGCCATAATCTTGAGAGCATTGAGTCTTTTTTGGCATTTTCCCTCAACTGCCTCCACGTGATCCTGATCCCCGAAGGACAGGCTTGTATCAAAAATAATACACAAGTACCTCAGTTTGCTTTCTCTACTGATGTTATTGTTATTAATTGTGACGCTTGCTTGGAACATCAGCTTTTACAATTCTGTTGCCCAGAGAGCACCACAAAACAGCCTCCTTTTCTGAGCTGATGACAGCACCCGTTTTTGCACACCAGTCAGTCACTTTTCTACAGTTGCCTGTAGCTCCTTGGCTGTCAGTTACCTATCGCTCCTCTGTCTGTGTGCAAGAACATCATCTGCAAATGTCAATATCATTCCAACACATGCTGCTTTAAGTTCTTCAATCGCGTATGTATACATGGAAGAGCACTGGTAAAAGTGCAGAAACTTGGGGTAGTCCTAGTGCGATATTACATGGTTCTGAGGTCCATGTACCCAGGCGAAGGGCAAACCAAACGTGAATGCAGGACAGCTGCTATCCAGTTCACGAACCAAGGACAAAATCCCTTCTCCATGAGTGCAGATATCACAATATCATAGCTGACTCTATTGTAGGTATCCTCAATATCCACTGCTGCCACAACTGTCTCCTGTCTGTTCTGGAACCCCTCATAAACGTCAAAAGCAAAAGTACCTGCATTGGACCAGGTATCTTTCTGTGGCCGAATAACTACCCAAACCTTTTGGCAGGAGCTCTTCCTTTTCCAAAAACTATTGTAGTTTAACAGCAAACAATCTTCTTTAGCCCCTTGCCAAGAGTATATTGGAGGGTGATATTTCTGAAACCGCTGAGTCTGGAATGATCTTTGCCTCGTTTTAGAAGTGGTATTAAGTAGCTGTGTACTCAATCTAGGGGTACTGAAGCTGTCCTGATGCTCTGGTTGAAGTTAAAATCTATCTCCCTCAAGTCTTCATCAATCATACTCTTCATTTTGGGCATACGTGATTCATACACGGCGCAGTGTCTTTTACTTTTTGCGATATATATTTTATATCCTTCACCCTAATGATATCCTAAAAATAATTATCATTTATAGTATTAGAAAGACTGTCTCTAACTGAATTTCTAAGCTCTCTAATATTATGAGAGTTTGGGTTCTGAGATTGTGTCAGTTTGGGCTATACATCTCTTCAAAAAACAATACGTCTTTCTCTTTATCTTGTGTCATACCATTATAACGTGATGAAAGCAGTATTGATATTATAAAAGATCTGAACATCATGGAAGATTGACTGATAAACAGTATTTTATGTCGGAAGCTTCAATATTTTGCCATATCAAGCGCCATGGCAGATTGAGTGAAGAAAGATAGCTGGTGGTACGAGGAAGGAGTAGCGTGGTAGGGCGGCTGGACGCTCTCCTGCGGATCGGAAGATCCTGTGTTCGGGTCCGGACGAAGCAGGACTCTTTCCCAGGTCGACCCAGTCTTGAGTGGGTACTAGATACATTCCTGGGAAGTAAAGGCAGTCGGCGTGATGCTGACAGCATCACCCACCATGTTCCGATTCGTCTGTAAAATATAGATCTAGCCTGAAGACTGGGAAAATAGAACTCTGCTAACTTTTTAATATACTTGCTCGGAAGGAGAGGCAGGGGCCGACCAAAACAAAGATGGGCAAAGGATATAAGCGACTCCCTGGATATGAAAGTGCAGAAGTCGGAAGAGCTGGCGAGAGACCGAGTTTCTTTCAGGCAGACCATGATGAGAGCGACGTTCTGCAAAGCAGCTGCTGCGTATAATGTGAAACTCGACGGAGACGTCAGCGTTAACAGGAACTTCCAATCGTCATCGTCGTCCCTTCAATCATTGTCATCTTCATCATTATAATCATCGTCATCACTATATTGTCGTATTATTTATACATGATGGCCCATGATGTGGTGCCCAGTTCCCTTCGATCACGTGCTACTTAAAAATTTATATATAGTAGTTTGTTCTGTAAATACGGACAGAGACATTTGTCCACACTGCGCAGAATATCGATTCGTTGTATATAGTATTTTCCTTAAGAATTACGACATTCGGAATGTCTCTACACTGTTCGAAATATCGATTCCTTATATATAGTGGTTACTTTAATAATAATACAACATGAGGGATTACTGTTAAACTTTACTTTAAAATAAGAATCACGGGACGGAAAGAGAAACAAATATTCCCGTAGATGAGGACATTATTCATATTGATTAAACCTGTCTGAGTATTTGTTTGTTGCTGGATGTGTCCTTGCTGAAAAATTAGCTTTATTTATTGCTAGTGTACATAGTATGGGTCTCTCAATTTCAATTTCCCCGTTTTTTCCCCTCTCATTACCAGCCGTCAGGATAAGTCGAATATACATTTAAATCTGCTTTAGTAGATCCAAATGTTAAGTAGCTTGTTCCGTCAGTTCATGTGGCAAAGATCCTACTTGGCAAGTTTGATCGGTCTGTGGTCTGCAAACACTCGCATGTCAGCATGACCGTCCCAGGGACGGAGACGTTTCCATGATCGAGTGTGTTGTACACTGTATTAACCCCCCATTCAAACGATCATCAGTCAGTAGCACTAACACTGAAAAAATCAGCACTGTCTTTAAATCCTTCAAAAGACCTTCTTGGCCATCCACTGTTGTACACTGTATCAACCCCCTGTGTATACTATGGGTGTACAGAGCACTTTTTTTTATATTAGTTCGTAAAATTCTATGTTTTCTCATCGATACTTCTTAGTCTCCGTAAACAACCAAGTATGTAGGTCTAGGGTGCCTACTCCACTGTGCCGCTGGATCTCTCCTTGATGGATGTGCTACAGTCCTGCATACTATAACAACTGGCACACAGAGTGTCTTCGTCTTTTTTTCTGTTGTCCATCAATCTTTCTACTTCTTTCTATGAGTGCCGATCAATGCATTATATGTGTGTTAATTGTATATAAAGTTCTTCTGTCTGCCGCTATTTACCTCAATAAGAGCTGCAATTCTGGCGTGGGACCGTTATTGTTGGCACATTTGACAGCTACCGTACGCATTTTTTTTAAAAAACGTTGCTTGTGCAGGATTCAACTTTTTCGTGGGACTAGTTTTCACATGTCGGCTCTGTGGCTAAGTCGATGCGAACGCTTCGTAATGCCGGGATGCCGGGTTCGATCCAAGCTGCGGGCCATGCGCCTTGTGTTGGTTTCGACAATGGTATCAAGAAAGCCGACCGTCCAGAGGCAATGGCAAACTACTGGACGTAAATTTGCCTAGAAAAACCACACAACAACCAGGGGCTGTTGGGGTTGGTTCTGCAACGTCCTGTAAAGGCTACGCAACTAACCAGTTTTCACATGGAACAGTAAAGGACAGTTTGCGTGATTTCCGCTGGCGCAGAAATGGAACAGTTATGGAGTGACCGTCTGGACTGATGTAGGCACCTCTTCTAACGACTAAGGATTAACCTAACCAACGTACTGAAAGGGAGTGACCAACGTACTGAGAGGGAGTGACCAACGTACTGAGAGGAAGTGACCAACGTACTGAGAGGGAGTGACCAACGTACTGAGAGTGTGTGACCAACGTACTGAAAGGGAGTGACCAACGTACTGAAAGGAGTGACCAACGTACTGAGAGGGAGTGACCAACGTACTGAAAGGGAGTGCCAACGTACTGAGAGGGAGTGACCAACGTACTGAGAGGGAGTGATAAACGTACTGAGAGGGAGTGACCAACGTACTGAGAGAGAGTGATCAACGTACTGAGAGGGAGTGACCAACGTACTGAGAGGGAGTGACCAACGTACTGAGAGGGAGTGACCAACGTACTGAAAGGGAGTGACCAACGTACTGAGAGGGAGTGACCAACGTACTGAGAGGGAGTGACCAACGTACTGAGAGGGAGTGACCAATGTACTGAGAGGGAGTGACCAACGTACTGAGAGGGAGTGACCAACGTACTGAGAGGGAGTGACCAACGTACTGAGAGGGAGTGACCAACGTACTGAGAGGGAGTGACCAACGTACTGAGAGGCAGTGACCAACGTACTGAGAGGGAGTGACCAACGTACTGAGAGGGAGTGACCAACGTACTGAGAGGGAGTGACCAACGTACTGAGAGGGAGTGACCAACGTACTTTTTTTGATTCCGTAAAATGCTGCCCTTGTTTGACCTATATTTAACTTCTTTAATACCTCTTCCGTCTGCTGTTATCAAGGTACCCATGTACTTGAACATATCAACCTGTTTGAGGTTTGTCCCAAGTTAGGCCCTATTACACGGAGAGAACTATCAGAGGGCTTTTTCAAAGTAAAGGACCCTTTTCCACGCCTTTAGGCATAATGGGTATATAGGGCTAGACCTATATTTTATACACCAGTCGTGTACACGGTTGATGATTGGTCAGCATCACACCTGTCGCCTTTATTTCCCAGAACTGCACCTGATACCCACTCTAGGCCGGATCGACCGGGGAGCCAGGGTCATTTGTGAAAATGTCGGACCTGGAGCCGCGGGGTTTCGATACACAGGCGAGCATCTAGCCACTACACCACGACAGCGCATAAATCAGGAAGGGGAAAATAGAAAAATGTTTAGGTCAGATAGACCAGTATCTGAGGTTGTGAGAAGGAGAATGTAAATAAAAACATGCAATTATAACAATGGTCTGAAAAGCCCTTGCTCTTATCGTGGAAGATGTTGCTTAGCTCGAGCACTTCTTGCTAGCCATACTAGCCATCACCTGGGGCTGTGTGCTTCACCTTGCGTCCATCCCGTTACCACAGTTAATCAGTTATCAACAGGACCAACTTCACAGTTAACGGGTCAGCCATAGTGGATCTGTTCTTATGCCAGCCGAAGCCGCGCGCGCACACACACACACGCGCGCGCGAATACGCACACACAGTGCCTATCGCTGACCACGGTGAAATGACTGAACTGGACGGCAGTCTCTTGAAAATCAGTAGCACACACACGTAATCAATGCACAAAGCATCCATATCATACGCACGCAGTAAATGCATAAGGCAGCCCGTCAGAAGTTCAGCCACAAATAGTCCATCGCTGAAATGGTGGTGGAAGCAACAATTGCGGAAAAAATGAATCGTTGCACACGTAATATTGCACAAGGCACAACTAGCCGTATGGCACTCGCCACATTTCGAATCTCCAGTTCATAACACAAACTCCGTTGGGCACAGTTGAAAAAGCATTCCAAGCAGCTTGGCGACGGAACTTACAGTCAATATATGCGGAAAATGCAACAGCCAACCATGATTTAAAGCAAACACTTTGTCTAGACTAAACACTCAGACAGCCACTACGCCAAATTGGCCGGTAAGCCTCCCTTTAGCATAGTATCACACTTTCGTCGGGGGGGGGGGGGGGGGGGGGCAGGGCTGCCTGTTTTTTTCGTGTCTTTCTTGAATTGTCTTATGGCAATGTTAGGTAAAATGCCGAGACTTTCAGTGTTCTATTTCTATTGCGCTGTTTAAGTTGCTGCCTATTTTTTTCCCCACAGGGTTGGGAAAAAGGTGGGGGGGGGGGGGGGGAGCGGTCTTTCTGCTGCTCGTTGGTGTCATCTTTCTACTTGAATTACTGGCCTCTCTTATATTTTGTCATCCACCTTTCTTTCTAAACCGTTGTCAGTCCAGAGGAGGAGAAGGAGGGTAGGAAAAAGAAGAAGAAGAAGGAGGAGGAGAAGATGGATAAGTAGGAGGAAAATGAGGAGGAGAAAAGGAGAAGAAGAAGGGGATGGAGAAGAAGAAGAAGAAGCAGAAGAAGAAGAAGAAGAAGAAGAAGAAGAAGAAGAAGAAGAAGAAGAGAAGAAGAAGAATAAGAAGAAGAAGAAGAAGAAGAAGAAAGAAGAAGAAGAAGAGAAGAAGAAGAGAAGAAGAAGAAAGAAGAAAGAAGAAGAAGAAGAAAAAGAAGGAGAAGGAGAAGAAGAAGAAGAAGAAGAAGAAGAAGAAGAAGAAGGAGAAGAAAAAAAGAAGAAAAAGAAGAAGAAGAAGAAGAAGAAGAAGAAGAAGAAGAAGAAGAAGAAGAAGAAGAAGTAGAAGAAGAAGGAGAAGAAGAAGAAGAAGAAGAAGAAGAAGCAGAAGAAGAAGAAGAAGAAGAAGGAGCAGGAGGAGGATAAGAAGAAGTAGAAGAAGAAGAAGAAAAAGAAGCAGGAGGAGGATAAGAAGAAGTAGAAGAAGAAGAAGAAAAAGAAGAAAAGAAGAAGATGAAAAGGAGAAGTACAAGAAGAAGAAAAAGAAGAAGACTAAGAAGATAAAGAAGAAGAAGAAGAAGAAGAAGAAGAAGAAGAAGAAGAAGAAAGAGAAGAAGAGGAAGCAAAAGAAGATTATGAAGAAGAAGAAGAAGAAGAAGAAGAAGAAGAAGAAGAAGAAGAAGAAGAAGAAAAAGGAGGAGGAGGAGAAGAAGAAGAAGAAGAAGAAGAAGAAGAAGAAGAAGAAGAAGAAGAAGAAGAAGAAGAAGAAGAAGAAGAAGAAGAAGAAGAAGAAGCTCCAAATAATACTCGTGCTTGTTCTGTTTTTATCTGAGCAGAATTATATCATACTGTGTCTCAGGTGGTTAATAGGAGTATATATTAAGGTAGCCATTTGTTTGCTGAACTTTTCGTGCCTCCACTGCAACATAAAAAGCGAAACAAGGCGGCGAATTAAGAAGATTCCTTTCATAGGCGCAGTGCAAGGAACCAACAGTATGTATACAAATGAGGCAAAGCTGTAAAACAGAAATGCAAGTCAAACTCAAGTTCTAGAAGTTGACGAGCAACCAGAACTTTCTACCGGAGTGTATAGCCTCTGAACGCGAAGAAGATGTATTCCCTGTGACGCCAAAAAAGCATACCAAATACTGTCGGAGCTGGTACACACACTACCCCATGCTGAGAACCTCCTGTGGAATCACTTTCGTCCTCAGAAGTTTGCCGTAGAGCATAGATCCAAGGACTTGAGTGGATTTGTAGTGTCACTAGGATTTGCCTAAACACTCCTTCGGCTTGAACTGTTCTTCTAGAGAAACGTAAAAGGTAAGCTAGGGATTGCAGAGAGACATCGTCTGCCGTTTCAAACAGGTACTCAGATCGATACCCCAGGCAGCTGCTGAAACCTTATGTAATCTTTCTGTCGCCAGAGTGCAGAAAGTACAGAGTCAACACTAGAGTGCGTTATTGGATCTGCCTTACTGGATCTGCCTGGCAGGCGGATTCGGATCTGCTAGTTGGTTGGTTATTCGAAGTTCCAACATCATTCCTGACGTATCGCCCCAGAACTGGTCCGTTCCTGCGTCCGTGGAAGTCACACCAAATGTCCTCCACCGTCCCATTTTTAAACACTAGTGAAAAACCTGCCAGTTTTGGCAAAATCCTGAAGCTTGCACATGCAAAATAAAAATGCGTAATGCTATATGTGACAGCACCGGGAAGGTAGTCAAGAAATGCCTGCAGAAGAAGGATGGGCTGGCCGAAAGGCGCAAATATCGCAGCCATGTTGCAAATGGGCACAATGCATTTACATCTTCAGATAAACGCAGAAGAAGTAGTTGAGCCAGCATTAACGTCACCCACCAGAATCGCAGATCACCGTTGTCACAAACGTCAAATCACGAGAGCCGGTATTGAACTCCTAAACGTACAGTCCATTCTTATTTTCCTTCTGCCTTTCTAACCCCGAATCAAGCATAGGCCATCAACCACCTCACGCCGAATCATTCTATCTTTCGCTATCGCATACATCTCTCTCCATGTTTCCCCCATCTTCATAGCTTCCCCCTGTAGCTTCCTTCTCTGTGTGTATTTTGGTCTTGATTTATTTCTTTGCTGCTGTTGGTTCCAGTGGAAATACATTCTAGTTATATTGTTCTCAGGTTTTCTCAGCGTGTGTCCTATCCAACGCCAGCGTCTTTTTTTTCCACCTATTGGTCTACTAGAACTTGTTTGGTTCTCTGCCAGAGCTCTACCTTAGTGATTCTATCATATCATTTAATTCGCTTTATTCTGCTCAAGCATCATTTAACAAATGTTTGTAGTTTATTAGTAATTGCCTTGGTTGTTCTCCATGTTTCCGCCTCATACAAAAGTACTGATTTGACATTAGAATTAAAAATTTTAGTTTAGTATTAATTTTACTTTCTTTTGACATCCAAATATTCTCTAGTACTGCGAAAGCTGCTCTTGCCTTTTGTATTCGTATTTTTATATCTCTATTAGTTCCCCCATTTTTATCCTAATTACTGCCAAATAAATGTACGACTTGGAGTGGGATAACATTAAGAGAAACCACATTACTATTTGCCTGATTTATTCTCATTATCTTTGTCTTTCCCTTAAAAATCACACCAGAGGTCCTTTACTGTTCTTTTTAAAAATTAGTGAAAAACCTCTCAGTTCCAGCATAATTATGAAGCTTGCACACGCAATGTAAAAATACACAAGGCAACTGTCATATGTGACAGCACCGGAAAGGTGGCCTAAGCGACAAATGTCTGCAGAAGTTGGATATATCGGCCGAAAGGCGCACATATCGCAGCCATGTTGCAAATGGGCAGAACACATTTGTATCTTTAAATGAACGCAGAAGAAGAAGATCGCAGGTCACCGTTGTCACAAACGGTCAGTCAAGAAAACTGGTATTGCACCCCAAACGTACAGACCATAGAGGTCATTTTGAAAGTAATCGATCACCCGTTGTGAGCAACATATCGTGGCCACAACAGACAAAGGAAAAAAATATTTCACTAGAAATTCACAGCTCACAGTGTCGCACCAAGCACTCAGTAGCTGGGCGACGTAACCTTTTGAATCCCGGTCCAGAAATAGGGTTTTTGAATCAGCAACACCTAACTGGAAACAAATACTCATAGTTTCAAAGCATCGACGGTCAGCGACGGACCCTTCTCACGCTGTTAATGTGTCTGCCATATGGTGCTGTGAATATATTTATAATAAACCACGAAACATAATACTAGCGGGCATCAAATGAAAAGTTAAAAGTGTGATATAAAGTACAGTAACAATGCCTTTGTCTTGAGATCTGTCGGTATTTTTGTTAAGGTTGTCAAGAGTGACAACACAGTGCAGCCGAATATGATGACGCCATGATGACTGTTTAAAGTTGGCTGCCCCACTTTTGACATGCACCAAAGAGGAGCAGGGTTCTTTTATCCGTTAAAAAAACTAGATAAGGGATGAAACCTACAGAAATTCATCGGTGAATAAGGATCTAGTATGATGATGCATGCCGGTCAGCACAGCAGGTGTACAGTCAAAAGTTTAAAAGCGGCGGGACGTCTGTAACCGACTGTCCAGGATCGGGTCAGTTATGGCGTTAGCGTTTCATGTAACCAGACTCTAAATGATTATCATCGTCATCTAGCACGTCCTTTACAGAAAGTCGCTCTCATCACAGTCTGCCTGAAAGGAACTCGCGTCTCTCGCCTGCTCTCTCGCGTTCATGTGCTTTCATATTCAAGGAGTCACTTGCTTCCTATGCTCATCCCAATGTTGGTCGACCCCTGCCTCTCCTTCTTGGTACCATACCTTCTGCTATTATTTTTTTCCCAATCCGCCATTTCGCTTGATATGACCAAAATATTTCAGCTTCTGGGACAAGATGCTGTTTATTAGCCGGTCTTTCTTGATGTCCATATCTTTTGAAATATTAGGATTTCTTATCTACTCACTGACATTAAAACGTGATCACGAATTAACGTGACCCTGATATGTGTTAAATAGTTCCCATACATACATACATACACGCATCTACATACATACACAAACATAAAACACACACACACAGACATACATAAACATACATGCACAAACAGAAAACACACACACACATACATATATGGACATACATGCACACACACATTCAATAAATACACACTTATTCATGCATGCATGCACACACATACATGCACACATACATACCTAAACACACACACATACACCCACATACTTACACGGCTAAATATGCATACATACATCCACCAACATGCATACAGACACACATACAGACACACATACACACACACACAGACACACAGACACAGACACACACACACATACATACACACACACACACATACATACATACATACATACTTACATACATGCCCACACACATTACATACACACACACATATACATGCATACACACATATACAATCATCCATACAGATACCCACATACACACATGCATACCTGCATACATACATACTTGCATACATTAAATACACACACACCCACAATCACACATACACTCGTATACTATCACACATACTTACAACATACATACATAAATACACACACATACTTACAAATCTAAATATACTTTCATATATCCACATCCATACACACACACCCACAATCACACACACAGACATGCATACTTGCATACATTCGTAAATAAACACACACCCACATACCTACACAGCTACATATACCTACATGCACCCACATAAAAACACACACATACTTACAAATCTAAAAACACATGCATATATCCACATATATACACACACACCAACAATCACACACACACCCACATAATACACACGTATAATACATATAATTAAGATAATAATGCATGTGAATTATTAACTACATCTATGGTGGCATATAATCACTAGTCAGCATGAATTTAAAAAGGCTGCGGTTAAATGAGTTGCATTTTTCAGATCGAGTAGGAGGTGATTGCATAAATGAGCAGCAGAATATAACAAACTTGTTTTATACAGATCTATTCTAGGCTTCAGCAAATGCAATAAATTTAGCCGTTTGCTTTTCTTAGGGATGGTGTATCGGGAACAGATAATCTGCAGTGTACTGAGCTTAGATTTTATGAATAAATTTGGCTTTATTAAAAATTAATCGTTTATTAAATGGGAGAATTCTGAAATGGCTATAGAGATAATTTTTGTCGGTGTGTTTTCCATCCAAGACTAGGTGTAAAACGCGATTTTGTAGAGAAGACACGATGAAGAAGAAGAAGATAACAAGCAGAAGAAGAAGAAAAGTTAAGCAGAAATGGAATACATACATTAGACCTGGTAATAAACAGAATGTCGGTGGCGTCTGTGGCTTAGGTGTTGCGAACACGCTTCGTAATGCCGGAGTACGGGTTCATCAAACGGACAGACGGTTTGTCTTGCGTTGGTTTCAACAGTGGTACCTAGAGCTGACCGTTCAGTAAGCAATGGCAAACTACTGTTGGTTGCTTATCCTTCACCGGACGTTGCAGAACCAACCTCAACAGCCCCTTTCGTCCAGTAGTTTGCCATTGCTTACTGGACGGTCGGCTTTCTTGATACCACTGTCGAAACCAACGCAAGGCGCATGGCCCGCAGCTGGAATCGAACCCGGCATCCCGGCATTACGAAGCGTTCGCATCGACTTAGCCACAGAGCCGACAATGGCAAACGACTAAACGTAAAACTTTGCCTTAAAAAATCCACAAGAGCTCACACACACACACAAATGCTGTTGTTAGTTCTGCAACGTCCTATAAAGAACATGTGACTAACAACAATAAACAGGACACCTTCGCAGCAGCATGCCATGAAGCTGGTTGGGAGTTTGGGTTCCATCCCCAGTAAGTAAAAAAAATGTAAAGGGCCCTTTTCCTGTAGGCGTATAGGGCATATAGGGCTAGACCTATATTTTTATAGACCAATCGGCACAAGATGGGTTATATGGTCAGCATCCCGCTGGCCGCCTTTACTTTCCGGGACTGCACCCGGTAACCACTTGAGGCTGGGTCGACCTGGGAGCCAAGGTCTTTTTTTAAAAATAGTGCGGCTCCGCCAGGACCTTCCGATCCGCGGCAAGCGTCTAGCCGCTCGGCCACTTCGACTCCCTCCACCCTCAGTGATGTGGTTATGTTAGGTCAAGAAAATGAGTGTCAAATGGTATATTCCAGGTAATGGGGCGTTGGTCATCATCACGTGTGTCCATAAAACAGGCACACGCAGGAAACAAATGGAGCGAGGACGTAAACGAAAATCCCTGTAGCGAACTTTGAAGGTAGAATCCTGATATGGCGAACTGAATTCCACACATGATTTTAAAAGAACTGCACATGATAGAACGGAAAGGTGGATCCGGTTGCAAGCCCTCTATGATGTTGCTGCTGTTGCTGCTGCTGATGATGATAATGATGATGATGATGATGATAATGATAATGATGATGATGATAATGATGATAATGATGATAACGATGATGATGATGATAATGATGATAATAATGATGATAATGATGATGATGAAGATGATAATGATGATGATGATGACAACTAAAAGAAAAAAAAAGTAGCTAGGTAATATGACAGTTGAAGAGATTGTCAACGACCTCCTTATTTGCGTCATCCCACTCGATAGATGGATTTACAAATCAAAGACATAATTCTCCTTTCAAGGTTTCCCGCGCTTCCAGTCTGTTAATAATAAAAATAATATGATTATATGGCGCGAAAATGAGTAAAATTATACGCTCTCTGAAATTAATGACATTAATTACTAGTCTCACGTGACATAATAATCAGTGTCATTTTGGGGGCGTTATTTGGTTACTATGGGATACGGTAAAAAAGGTGCGTCTGTTAGGTTGCCTGTTTGGTTTTTGAAAAACATAATGGACAGAAATAACCGAAGTGAACTTGGCAACCTTTATGACAGTCAAGTAGCTGGCTTTTTGACGTTTAGGGTTTGTAGAATTTATTAGGAAAAGTACAAGAGAGAAGATGGGGAATATAAACAAGTGATATCAAATTTACGGTAGTGACCGTGTGCCAGGGTTAGGATTCCATAACGGATGGTTTAAGAAAAACTGGTTGTGTTGAGCAAAATGAGCTTAAAGTGGCCTGGAGAGAATGAGGCACCTGGGTGTAACGAAAGGGTCTGGCCGGCTGACTACTCTCAGAGGAAAGGCAAGACGGACATTTAATCAGATTGTGATCGGTACCATTAGTATTGAGACTCTGGCTGCTGAAGATGAGGACGGAGCATGCATGTGAATGCTGTAGTGCTGTAATGCCAATTCTTGACCTAACTCAACCCAACTCAGCTTTAAAAAAAAAACATAGAATACCTACTGCACTAAACAAAATATATAGCATAGTTTTAGCAAAAATAGAGTAAAGAAGACACAAACAAACAGACTGAGCTATTTATTGCCTGGAATATGTTGCTGTATATCATCGGGCGCATACTACAGTAACAGTTAACTAAAATAGAAGTGAATACTTAGAAACTCATATAGAATCGAATACGTTTATTCGGCAGTCGGTCGCACTAGCCCTAAATTATAGCCATCACACACATACACACACACACACACACACACACACACTCATATACACAGAGAGAGAGAGAGAGAGAGAGAGAGCGTGAGAGAGAGAGAGAGCGGGACGGGGACAAAGAGAGGGACAGAGACAGGCATACAGTCAGATAGACATATAGGTAGACAGAAAGAGAGTCAAGCAGACAGACACACAGACAGACGAACAAGCAGACAGGCAGATAGATAGATGGATGGATGGATGGACAGACGGACATACGGAGGGGTTGATGGATACTTGGATGAAAATACAGACAGACAGACCGACAGACAGATAGACAAACAGACAGGTAGATAGGCATGTATGTAGACAGACAGACAAACAGACGGACAGAGAAATAGGTATATACAAGCATTTCTCCCAGATTAACGGTACTTATAATGGAATCAAGGCCGAAGGGTTGCTATATCCATAGTACCGAGCCAAAGGGTTTACAACTCATGGTTTCTGGATACGTAAAAAAAAAAAAAAAAGCAGATTATCAGTCCCTTGACTTCCTTAGTATATCCTCCTCCCCCTACCCCAACCATCTTGTCTATTTGATCTGCTCATAAAGTAAATGCGTGCGCGCGTGTGAGCTTTGTTTGAGCAAGTGTTTTCTTGTGCACGGAAGTCGTGAGTTGAAGCAACCGTCTAATTACTAGGTCGGTGGCAGACGTTATAGGTGAATGGGAAATCAAACCGTGATTACAGGGCTACGCAGAAAGTAGGGATGAGCGCCAACCTTCTGCGATGGAATAGAGCCGACTTGCCGTGTCTTTCATCATAAATCTGGTAACAGTACTTTTTGTCGTGACGGTACATGGCGGTAGAAAACTCATTGCCGAAGTTCGAATAACGCATCTTTTGGTTGTGAAAACTTAAAACAAAAATAATACAAAACAAACACTTGGAGTTGTCGGCTGTAAAGAGAATGCTAATTACACAGAAGAATTGAGGCGGATGATATTTCTAGGAAGGAGAAGAAGAAGAAAAGGAAGACGAAGAAGAAGAAGAGGAAGTAGAAGAAGAAGAAGAAGAAGAAGAAGAAAAAGAAGAAGAAGAAGAAGAAGAAGAAGAAGAAGAAGAAGAAGAAGAAGAAGAAGAAGAAGAAGAAGAAGAAGATACAAATAAGCCAAATCTGTGGAACTGGTGTGCATGCAGCACTCAGGTTGTGGAATAAGACTAAAATCCAGAGGTGGACGAACAACCAGATCTTTCACCTGGAGTTTACAGCCGGTGGGCGCGAAGAAGAAACAGAAGACTCCAGGACTAAAATGCTAAAAATAAGGATCGTTACAGGCCGGAAGCCTTAGCGCCGACATAAGAAGATCATTAATACAAAATAGTTGGGAATTACCGCTGGCCACCTGATTGATCGTGGCGGGCCAGATTTGGCCCGCGGGCCGCCAGTTGAATAGCTCTGCCCTAGAAGCCAGTGTCTTATGGTGGGGAATCTAACTGTTCCCGTAGCACACTGATTAGACACACGTCGTTGTCTTTCTCCTATGAGCAGACGATGAGTGCCTGTTCTTCCCATGTGGGTTCCGGGGTACTATTATGGGGAAAACAGGAATAGAACCACTGCCTACCCAAAAACGTATCGTTAGAGTCGACTAATTGGGAGCTTCCTTTTAAGTCGGAGTGCGAGAGGAGAGGAACCAGTAGGCTGCATACAAATGAGTCAGACATGTAAAACGGATGCACATGCAACACTCAGGTTCCGGACAGGACTGCAGTCCATCCAGATGTGGACGAACAACCAGAACTTTCCGCCTAAAGTCGTTTGTAGACGCGAAGAAGAAAAAGAAGTACCTGTTCTGTAATGTGTTGAGTAGACTGGAAGACCATTTAAACAGGCTAAGTTCAACATGCACAACAGATAACATAAAAAATAAATAGTACTTAAACTAAAGTAATTCAGGTAGCAGAATCCATAGTCCACTACATATCGGGTTGAATGGTACTTGTCTAAAGGGTTAAAGAATCGAAATATCTAGGAAGTTTATTCTCGGAGGACGAACGAATAGATCGGGAAATAGAAACAAGATGCCAACGAGCCAGTGCACGTATATATCAACTGACACGGTTATTAAGACATCAAACAAAAGTATGAGCCGAGAAACAGATTATAAACAGCATATTCATACCGATACTGTGCTACCAGTTTTCTGGATAGTTTTGAGTAAACAGTTTTTCGTTATTCTGGCAGAATTTGTGGAAATCAACGAAGAGCTGTTTGTTGCAATTAGAGTGCAGATTACTCTAACCGAATGTGTCAAAATTATGAAACTGATTTCTAAGTCACATAAATTAAAAAAAAAAAAAAGGCAATGAAAAGTAAGAAAAATAAAGGGGTAAAAAACCGACACACCCACACAACAACCTAATAATCAGCGTAAAATAAGGAAGGTGCCATCAATGAACGTTTCAGTAAATGAAGGAGTTCATCTGCCCGAGTATCAAGGAACAACCAACTGCACACAATAAGCCAGTAAAACGGATGTACATACAAAACTCAGACCCTGGCTCAAAGCCAAAGTCCAAATGGACGAACAACCAGGACTTTCCGCCAGAGCTCACAGCTGGTGCACAAAAAGGAAGAAGGAGGAAACACTGATCTTTTCCTTTTTCCCAAAAAACAAGGTGACTGTCTCTTTCTGATGTTTGTGGTAAGATGTCCTCAACCCCTCGCCTCTGTCAACACATATGGGTTGCTCTTTGTTGGCTACTGAAGCAGTTCCAAGGATTCTTCAGTAAAACCAGGGATCTACGTGGTCTCGAGGCATGGTGTCCGCCTCTAGTGCTAGAGGTTCCGGGTTCAATCCGCGGTAAGGGCTAGGATTTTCTTTCATGTGGACTTTGACTTCATGTAATTCCCCTTGTTTTTCGGGTAGTGAAATTGGACGCCCGTGTGCATTGCTGCGCACGTACAAAATCCCTTGGCAGTCGGAAATCGAAAAGAGTATCCTCACGGCGCTGCCCGGGCAAAATTTGGAGTTAAAAATCAACCCAAAGTATTTCACGATCCTCGCTGGTGCTACAGAGCCTGTGCACTGTCCTGAGCTTCTTCTCACTTAGACTTGAGATAGAAGAAGAACAGAACACTTAAGGGTGTGCCATGATGTTGATTCGTTGTTCAAACCTCAAACTTCTGTAAAACCACAATTGCGATGCAATTACGCCCGTAAAACACCCCCCCACATACACACACATATATACATACACGCGCGCACACACACACGCACAACAATATCTGACATTCAAAGGAAGGGAAAAAAAGAAAAAAGAAACCGAATTAAGAAGATACCGGGGTAAGAACTGTTTCAACCTTTGAGCACGGCCACGAATGTTTCATGTTTAGTATTTCACCATAATAGTTTATTGATTGGAGTCTCTTTTGTCAGGCCACAATGTGTGGGTTTGATTGTATCATGGTTATGGGTATGTGGAGTTTCTTACGACATGTATCATCATCTTCATCATATTTGTGGGTTAGGTATTTTGTGTGTACAACATTCATCATCATCATTATCATCATCAAATTTGTTTATCATCACATTTTTGGATTAGATAGTTCATTGCAACATTTATCATCATCATCATATTTATGGATTAGATAGATCATTGCAAAATTTATCATTACTATTATCATCATCATCATCATCATGTTTTTTTTTAATACATAGTTCATTGCAACATTTATCATCATCATCATTATGTTTGTGGATTAGGTAAGTTGTTGCAACATTTATAATCGTCGTCGTCCTCCTTATCATCATCATCGTCATCATTATCATCATGTTTGTGGATAAGATAGTGCATTGCAACACTTGTCATCGTCATCATCATCATTATCATGTGTGTGGATTAGATAGTTTATTGCAGCATTTATTATTTGTATCATCTTCATTATCATTTTTTGGGATTAGATAGCTCATTGCAGCAATTATCATCATCATTATCGTTTTTATCATCATGTTTGTGGACTAGTTTGGTGCAACATTTATCATCATCATCATGTTTGTGGATTAGATAGTTCATTGCAGGATTTATCATCATCTTTATCGTTATTGTCATTATGTTTGTGTACTAGGTAGTTTGTTGCAACATTTATCATCATCATCATTATCAGCATCATCTTTGGGGGGGGGGGGGGGGGTTAGATAATTTGTGCTAACATTTATCATCATCACTATAATTATCCTCCTTATGGGTTAGTCAGGTTGTTGCAACACTTACCACCATCATCATCCTTATCATGCATCATAATCACATTTGTTGGTTAGATAGTTGATTGCAACATTTATCATCATCGTCATTTTTATGGATTGGATAGTTCAATTTAACTTGTATCATCATCATAATCATTATCAGCATCGTCGTTGTCATCATCATAATCATCATCATCATTATCATCGTCATTATCATCATGTTTGTGGATTACATTGTTAATTGCAACATTTATCATCATCATCATCATATTTGTGGATTAGGTAATTTATTGCAACATTAATCATCATTATCATCATATTTGTGGATTAGGTAATTTATTGCAACATTTATCATCATCATAATCAATATCATCAACATATTTGTGGTTAGTTAGTTTTTTATAGCATTTATTATCATAGTCGTCATCATCATCTTCATCATTATCATCATCATCTTCATCATCATCATCATCATCTTTATCATTATCATCATCATCATCATCATCTTCATCATCATCATCATCTTCATCATTATCATCATCATCATCATCATCTTCACCATCATCATGATCATCATCTTCACCAGCATCATAAACGTACACTGAGAGACATGTGGTGTCAGTTGATGTTGGTTGGTGATTGATTGATTGGCACCTTTCCATCTTTCCAGACGCTAGTGTCGGCGAATGTCTGGTTCTGTATTGAAACGGACTCGATATTCTCGTCTGGGAGCTGGAAAAGCGGAGAATCTCCCTTCATAGAGAGACATGGTTTAGAATTATGTAGTTTGTACGTCTTGCTGCTGCGATACAGTATTGTTGGAGCTAGTGGCTACAGAGGACCAGGAGTTGTTTGCTAGAGGAGGCGCGAAATTCAGCTGAGCAAATTTTCAGTCAGAATGTAACTTCTACTTGTCATATTTTGTTTCTTCTTTTCATTTGTTAATCTTAATTTTTTTAACCCCCCCCCCCACCCCCCCCTCGTTTAGTTTCTTGTATCGAGCACGGGGCCCCAGGGAAGTGGACTAGGAGCTCCCGGGAAGTGCTCTAGGAGCTCATGGGAAGTGGATTAGGAGCTCATGGGAAGTGCACTAGGAGCTCATGGGAAGTGCACTTAGAGCTCCTGGGAAGTGCACTGGGAGCTCCTGGGAAGTGCACTTAGAGCTCCTGGGAAGTGCACTTGGAGCTCCTGGGAAGTGCACTTAGAGCTCCTGGGAAGTGCACTTAGAGCTCCTGGGAAGTGCACTTGTTGCTCCTGGGAAGTGCACTTGGAGCTCCTGGGAAGTGCACTTAGAGCTCCTGGGAAGTGCACTTAGAGCTCCTGGGAAGTGCACTTAGAGCTCGTGGGCAGTGCACTTAGAGCTCCTGGGAAGTGCGTTATGAGCTCCTGGGAAGTGCATTAGGAGCTCATGGAAAGTGCACTACTCGCTCTTCGGAAGTGCATTAGGAGCCCCTGGGAAGTGCGTTATGAGCTCCTGGAAAGTGCATTAGGAGCCCCTGGGAAGCGCATTAGGAGCCCCTGGGAACTGCATTGGGAGGCCTTGGGGTTTCGCATGTCACAGGCTGGAAAACGCTGACTTGAATTGTGGCTTATTTGCACCCAAAATCAAAATAAAAATCCACGAAACGCGAAAGCGTGAGAAGTTTGTTGTGGTTGTTGAAATGTTGCTTAGAGTTAATTTTGTGTGTGCCGGTATCATTGTGAATATAAGTGGTGTTTAATTTATAGTACTGTGAGTTCAACACCAACACACTCAGTTCAAGGCCAGTTGCCAACAGCAATTATGTAAGTGTTTGTGACCTGATAAATACGCATCCGGGTTAAGTCGGTTGTCATGGAAATGTTAAAAAACAAAAACTGTAACAGGATCCTTGTTGTGGGATTATTTCTGTGATTACACAGAGTGACAGAAGAGCAGATACGGACTGATTCATCATTAGTTGCGTAATCTTTATAGGACTTTATAAGCCAAACCCATTATATGTTAGCTTAATAATTTTACTAGGCAGTTGAGTATGCTACTGCATTTTGAACGGTTCGACGGTCATACTGTTGTCGAAATCAACGCAAAGCTACACGATTATCCAAAAGCTCACTTTGGAATCTGGTTTGTTTAAATTATTAAACTGTGTTCATAGCTCTTAAGTCAAAGCAACTGCTGGCATTGACATTTTGAACAGTTCTCAGTTCACGAACCTACTGCTGGCAACATTTACTATGCAGGGTCAAGACTATTTTCTGTACTTGTTATTTATACAGTGGTACCTCGGGTCACGAACGCCTCTAGTTATGAACGCCTCTAGTCACGAACGTTTCTAGTCACGAACAAAACGGTTGACGAACTCAATTTCTAAACAAATTTTGACGCGACTTAACGATTGTACTAAGGTTTGTGTTCTGTGAACGTTAATTGTGGTAGCGGATTCTTGTTTTCTTTTACGTTTTGCATTAAATTAACTGTCATTGTGACTGCCAAGATAGGGAGATGTATTAGTGACAGCGATGTAAAGCAGAGCCATTAAGCTGGCGGCCCGCGGGGCCAGATCCAGCCTGCGAAGGCATAGAAAGTGGCCCGCGGATGATTGCCTGTTGTATTATTTTAATGATGTTTTTATGCCGGGGTGTGGTCCTCGGGGCTGTGATGATCCTCATTTTCAATATTTTGTCCCCTTACTAAAATTCTTTGGCGGGGTCCATGGCTTATACGTTGCGAGTCCGACTTTTAATTCTAATGTACCTTGATCGAAACCCACTGCTGGCTGCGTGGATTTAAATTATAGTATGGGACGTCGCAGGTCGACCCAGCCTAAAATGGGTAACAGGATGTGTGTCCTGCGGATGTAAATACGGCCGGCGTTATGCTGAACACATTACCCACCTAGTGCTGATTGGTCTATACAAATATAGGTGCTCTTCCTGTATGCTTGATGCGCCCAAAGGCGTGAAAATGAATTTTTACTTATTAAACTTAGTTGAATAGCCCTGATGTAAAGAAACCTGAGCGCATTACAGCACATAGAGGGAAGTAACAACTAAACGTCTACTCTGTGGCTAAGTCGATGCGAACGCTTCGTAATGCCGGGATGTTGGGTTCGATCCCAGCTGCGGACCATGCGCCTTGCGTTGGTTTCGACAGTGGTATCAGGGGGCCGACCGCCCTGAGGCAATGGCAAACTACTGAAGGTAAATTTGCCGAAGAAACCACACAACAGCCAGAGGCTGCTGGGTTGGTTCTGCAACGTCCTGTAAATGATACGCAACTAACCTTAGACCAGCTAAACATGAGAATGGTGTTCATGTTTGTGATCCCTCCAAGCCACACAGCATCGCTATATCTACGATCTGTACTATTTCAGAGAATATAAATGCACTAAAGACAGCTAAAGTGGCTAAAAGAGTGTACACGTTAACAAAGCAAAGGTCTCATGTGTTAGAGGAAGTAGAGAAATTGTTGTTGGTCCCCGAACCAGTAATTGAACCACTTCACACACACATGCTCCGTGCAGAGTGGCAAGCTTCGCTTTAGAGATCCCGGGCAGTTAGCGTCCTTTGACTATTTTCTTCAGGTGATGCCGGTGTGTTGGGAAACGAGCAAGGAGATAGACTGGCTGGTTCTGCACCACATGATGGTGAATGGTTTTATGACCAGCTAGATGTTATGAGGGCTCTTTAGGAGCAAGTGAACAATGCGGAGACACAAATAAATCATTACGGTCTGAGGAGAATGGAGCTGCGGGCCGTTACCAGGGGATCTGGCCGACGCTCAACACTAAAGTGAAAGGTCAGACGGATATATAATCGGACAGTCACTGTCCCATCGAAAGAAATTTGAACTCTTCGCTTTTTGCTAAAGATGGGGACGGGGTGTTTATGGAAGTAAAGTAATGTCAGTTCCTAATTCAGCATTCAGTATTGTACAAGGAGTGAGACCAAAAGGGCAGAGTTTAAGGTGGACCTTTTCTTTCTTCTTTTGAACTCCCTGCCAGTGGTTTTTAGTCTACATGCCACTATGTAGTCTGTGGCGCGACATACACAGTTCCATGCAGCTTGGTTTCAACTGGAATTCCAACTGTCCAAACCTAGGGTCCCTGTACTGTAGGCAGATAGCGTATCTGTAGCACATGTTCAGTATTCTATAATGCCTGGCCCCATGATCAAAGTTCTGAATCTCCAGTCTTGGATTTCTTATTGGAGAGTCGGAATGCAGCGAATTTATATTTCCCGCGGCAGGCAAAGAAAGTAAGATGCTATAAATTTATCCTTTTCTTGCCTGTTAAGCAAAAATAATATACAGCGAACTTATCCTTCTGCCGTCATTTAAAGAGAATCAGATACAGTGAACTTATCCTTCTTCCGTCAGTTCAAGAAAATCAAGAAAATCAGGTACACCGAACTTATTCTTCTGTCGTCATTTAAAGAAAATCAGATAACAATGAACTTATCCTTCTGCCGTCATTTAAAGAAAATCAGATACAGCGAATTCATCCTGCTCCAGGCAGTTTAAGAAAACAAACATATATAGAGAATGTATCCTCCTCCACATCCCGACTTTCCCCAGTGGAAACTGAAGATCAAGGTCGTTCTTGTTATGACTTCTCAGCGGTTTCAGTAATCCGTTGATGCAGCAGACAACCTTGTTTTCATCGATTACTCCGTGCTGGTGTGGAACCGGCAAAGACATCAACAAATGATAGTGCAGGATTGGTCCGCCGACGGAAAACTGGCGAATGTTTCAGTTTGTTGATTAATTTGTGTGTACGCAATATTTTAGTAAATGATGAAAACATTTAAAAAGTCACATATTTTGAACAGCTAGGCTCAGTAATAAACTACAGTGAAGACTGTTCAACGGAAATTAAAAGGAGGATAGGCATAGCACTGGCAGCATTACAAGCTTATGGTTAAGCACCAGCAAGGAAATCAAAACTAAAGTGAATCATTTCAGAACTGTTTTTTGGCCAACACTAAGCTATCAGGTCCAAACATGGACACTTGCATCTTGCAATGAACGTAAAATTGTGACAACAGAGATGAAATGCCTTAGAAGAGCTTCAGGAGTTTCAAGGAAAGACAGAAAACAAAATCACGAAATCAGACGAATGCTAGGAGTAAAGCCAGTCTTACAGATCATCAAAGAACAGCAAATGAAATGCCCTGGTACTATCTGCCACAGCGAGCCACACTAAAACGTTACAACGGGTATAGAGCAAGTGGGAAGACCTCGGAAAACATGGAGTGATGGCATTAAAAACAGCCTTACAGAAATAAACATTAGTCTTAATAGTGCTCTTGACAGAGCTTACCAACGAATGTTACATCACCCCCGACACTTCGATGAGGTACGAGGTGGAAGAGAAGAAGAAGAAGAGGAAATCAAAATCAGAATTTTAAGAGCGTGGATCGCCCCTTTAGCAACGTCTGGACATGTGTCGTGGGTTATCTGACAACCTTAAGGAAGACAATATGGAATTTTGAGCTGAAATGCCGTGGAAGGATTCTCAGAATACCATGGACTAGGAAGAAAAGAAATACTGTCATCCTAAAGCAGTGGTTCCCAACCTATGGATCGCGACCCTTTATTTGGAGTCCAGCGACCCTTTCACATGGGTAGCTAAAGACCATTGCAGAACAAAAATTCATTACGTGATGAAGTAGCGACGACAATAGTTATATGGTTGGGAGTCGCAGCAACGTAAGGAACTATATTGAAAGGTCGCCACAACATGGGGAACTGTATTAAAGGGTCACCACAACATGGGGAACTGTATTAAAGGGTCACCACAACATGGGGAACTGTATTAAAGGGTCACCACAACATGGGGAACTGTATTAAAGGGTCACCACAACATGGGGAACTGTATTAAAGGGTCGCCACAACATGGGGAACTGTATTAAAGGGTTGCCACAACATGAGGAACTGTATTAAAGGGTCACCACAACATGGGGAACTGTATTAAAGGGTCGCCACAACATGGGGAACTGTATTAAAGGGTCGCCACAACATGAGGAACTGTATTAAAGGGTTGCCACAACATGAGGAACTGTATTAAAGGGTCACCACAACATGGGGAACTGTATTAAAGGGTCGCCACAACATAAGGAACTGTATTAAAGGGTCGCCACAACATGGGGAACTGTATTAAAGGGTCGCCACAACATGAGGAACTGTATTAAAGGGTCGCCACAACATGGGGAACTGTATTAAAGGGTCGCCACAACATGGGGAACTGTATTAAAGGGTCGCCACAACATAAGGAACTGTATTAAAGGGTCGCCACAACATGGGGAACTGTATTAAAGGGTCGCCACAACATGAGGAACTGTATTAAAGGGTCGCCACAACATGAGGAACTGTATTAAAGGGTCGCCACAACATGGGGAACTGTATTAAAGTGTCGCCACAACATGAGGAACTGTATTAAAGGGTCGCCACAACATGAGGAACTGTATTAAAGGGTCGCCACAACATGAGGAACTGTATTAAAGGGTCGCCACAACATGAGGAACTGTATTAAAGGGTTGCCACAACATGAGGAACTGTATTAAAGGGTCGCCACAACATGAGGAACTGTATTAAAGGGTTGCCACAACATGAGGAACTGTATTAAAGGGTCACCACAACATGAGGAACTGTATTAAAGGGTCGCCACAACATGAGGAACTGTATTAAAGGGTCGCCACAACATGAGGAACTGTATTAAAGGGTCGCCACAACATGAGAAACTGTATTAAAGGGTCGCCACAACATGAGGAACTGTATTAAAGGGTCGCCACAACATGAGGAACTGTATTAAAGGGTTGCCACAACATGAGGAACTGTATTAAAGGGTCACCACAACATGAGGAACTGTATTAAAGGGTCGCCACAACATGAGGAACTGTATTAAAGGGTCGCCACAACATGAGGAACTGTATTAAAGGGTCGCCACAACATGAGGAACTGTATTAAAGGGTCACCAAAACATGAGGAACTGTATTGCAAGGTCGCCACAGCATGAGGAACTGTATTAAAAGGTCGCCATAACACGAGGAACTGTATTAAAAGGTCGCCACAATATGAGGAACTGTATTAAACGGCCACCACAACATGAGGAACTGTATTAAACGGCCACCACAACATGAGGAACTGTATTAAACGGCCACCACAACATGAGGAACTGTATTAAAGCGTCGTGGCATTAGACAGTTTGAGAACCACTGTTCTAAAGAATCTGAATACCAAGAAGATGGGCTAGTATACCGCATCTTGTCTCAGAAACTGAAATATGAAGACCAAGCGCCACGGAGGATTGGAAAGAAGAATAACTGATGGCATAGGCCAGGAATAATGGACAGGGGCCGACCAGCACGAAGATGGGGACAAGATATAAGTGACACTTTGGGTAGAGAGCTGCCAAGAGATCGAATTTCTTTCAGCCAGACCGCCACGAGGACGACGTTCTGCACAGGACCTGCTACGTGATGTTTGCTAGATGAGAGTGTGTTACAGTGCTGGGGAAGACAGAAAGACTCCTGCACGAATGGTAGAATAGTGGCTAGACGCTCGCCTGCCGATCTGAATCTTATGGGTTCATATAACCCCCCCCCCCCCACCCACCCCCCCCCCCGCACCCCCCCCCCCCTAACAATTGACCATGACTCCCGGCTCGGCCCAGCCTAAAATGGATACAAGGTAAAGCCCCAAGAAGTAAAAGCGACCGGTGTAATGTTGACGTCACCCACCAGGTGCCGACTGGTTTTTACGAATATGAGTAACTTGAAATGCTGGATGTACCACTGGCATAAAAGGGGACCTATACTTTGTGTAATTACTAAGAGGTGCATAGGAGCTTGTAGCAGAAGCGAATGGGTGACCTTTTGCACAACAAAGCCTGACGTATAATATCACATAATCTATTTGGAGAATATAGGTAGAGGCAGTCACTGCCGCCTGAGAACCAACTGTAGACACATACTGTGGTTGTAACTCAAAATACCGAACAGTAAGTCGCAAAAAAGGGTCCCGGATACTGTCGTCGTATTGGATAGAGCTAGCATTCCCAGTCTCGACGACATCTTGATGCAGTCAGAGATTCGAAGGACAGGTCAGCTCTTCCTGTTGCTGGTATCTGAAAAAGTTCAGCGCTTTGTTGGGCGTCTAGATAAAAGGGGTGCTGCTGAACAGCCAAGACAGCCTAGAAATACCTGCATAACAGATCGTTTATCTGCAGTCGCAGTTCAATGTCCTCCTCGTCCTAAATCCTTCCAGGCCTTTATTGAGGTTATAAGTAGGGCTGTACCGAATATTCGCTTCGTATTCGCTTTGGGACCGAATAGTGGACCTAATAGCTATTCGGAATTCGGCCGAATAGTGGCGGTAGGGCCGAATACGAATAGTGATTTCTGCATACACTGCGATGGACTGAAATAACTCTCTCATTAATAATGTCACAATTTATAGCCGACTTTTCTTGATTTTCGCCGCGGCACTCCTGGCATACGCACCCAGTTTTAGAACATCTGCTGTAATGCCTAGGAGTCAGCAGGCGCTGTTACCACGCAACCGGGTCGCAGTTTTTCCCGCTACGACAGATTTACTCAACGCTATTGTTGTGTTAAAGAAGGCATGAAGAAACTTAAAAGTGTATCTGTGTGTGTGAGAGAGAGAGAGAGAGAGAGAGAGAGAGAGAGAGAGAGAGAGAGAGAGAGAGAGAGAGAGAGAGAGAGAGAGAGAGAGAGAGAGAGAGAGAGAGAGAGAGAGAGAGAGAGAGAGAGCATGCCTTTTATCGTTCTTTCGGGGTGTCTTTTCCCAAATCAAATTGAAGATATTGCGAACGAGAATATGGAGGTGCCTTTGAATTACATCGAACGAACGCCTGAACGAACGATGATTTAAATGCGAATTTGGCACATGGATAAAATCAGATGAAAGATGCATTACTAAAATAAAAAACAAAATAGGACAGGCACAAACTGAATTTTATTTTAAAAAAAAGAACATCTTTGCAATATATCTTTGTCTTGCTTGCTACATACATCCAGTTTTAACATATGGCTATGAGTCCTGGACAATTGATAGCCAGGCCAAACAATTTTTTGAGGCCTCAGAGATGTGTTTTTACAGAACAATGCTTAAAATACCTTGGACAACCTAAAAAAAGGTTTTGAAAGAGGCGGGAATCCGAAGACAACTAATCGCAGATATCAGAAGGAGACAGTCATCATTTTTCGGCCATCTTATAAAAAGAGTGAAAATGGAACATGTGGTGACCACTGGAAAGATCTGTGGAAGGAGAGATAGAAAAAGACAACGAAAGAAGATTCTTGACAGTCTTGTTGCATGTCATTGAGGTGTGTCAGCACATGAACTGATACAAGCTGCAGGAGATCGCAGATTGTGGCGAGGCAAAATCGCCAACACCAGTCGGCAAGGCACCTGATGATGATGATACACTATTCGAATTCGTATTCGGCCGAATAGTTGGTCCCACTATTCGTATTCGGCCGAATAGTAAAAATCACTATTCGGTACAGCCCTAGTTATAAGTCACCTCCTTAATCACAGACAGTCAATTGTTGTTTTATAACAGATAAAGAAGATATTGGCCCTCATTAACTATGATGCAACAGCAAGACTGTAACTGATTCGCAAAGCTTGCTGAGAAAAGAGAAGAAATGGATGCTCCGTGCACAGTTACAAGCATCGCTTTAGAAGTCCAGGGTAGTTAGCATCTCTTGGATATTTTCTCTAGGGCAGCAGGTGCGGTAGAAACGAACAGGCAGACAGACTGGATGGTTCAGCACCACGCGATGGTAAATTGATGCATAAGAAGCTAGATGTTGTCAAAGCCGTTTGGGAGCTAGTGATAGTACGATGCACGATTAGGTAATCACGGCCGGGTGCCTAGGATATCTGGCCGACACTCCACTCGTAAAGGAAAGGCTAGACACACACACATACAGATGCGATACTAGTAACAACGGAGTAAGAAACTCTTCGCTGATCCTAACAATGGAGATGGAACGATTAAGGGAATATCCTGAATTCTGTGATTTCGGTTTTTGAAACTCAGCTGAACCCTACACCACTTTTTAACTAAGTACATTAATGAATATACAATGCTTCCCCATTGGAAGGTAGATACCAAAACCTTTATAACCGCGAAGGCTAACCCGGTCAACAGCAGCAGCAGAAGAAGAAGAAGAAGAAGAAAATCTTTATGAAGTATACACATCTCTTTTTAAATACCCCCCACCCCTCCCCACCCCAAACCGATTGCAGCCTAAATCATCGATACCCAGTGACATAAGGAGCCACTTTTTGGATGTGAATCCAGTAGAAACACAAGTCCCAAGTATCCCGTCAGTTTTGTGTGGGTGGCTACTAACTAAATTCATACTCCCACAGGGACCCGTTGTCTCGTCTAGATAAGGTTTTGTGACTTTGTAGCAGTAGACGGCTGGAGTGGTTGAGGTGTGTCTGGTGCACTTACGGAGAACATTACGTTGGTTAGATAAGACAGTTAGCGACGTTAGCAGTGCTGTTAGGTGTTTCTTGTTCCCAGTTGGGCGTGATGCAATCAAACAGTGTACGCAACTTCCCGTATGAAGAAATACAACTGTGGACATGCCACAAAACTGCGCTGATTTCTTGTTGGTTAGCTGGTTACTGCTTGTTTGCCCGCCTCAAGGTACTGGCTTGGAGTCTGCGTGGTAGCAGATTTTCGTTTTTGTTTTGTTTCTTGTGTTGTTGTTTGAATAAAAAAAAATGAAAAAGTTAAAGTTAAAAGGTTAAAATCGAGAGGGCGGACTTCATTGAACCTGGTTTATTACAAATGGTGCGGTCTCTCTTCTCAGAAGGCTAGCCGCCTGCCGAGAGCGCTGCGCAGATCACGAACTCCTTAGCTCTGGCGACGATCCCTATGGATCGCCATACAACTTGCCCACCGTGAACTCAAGTGCATAGATGTGGAACGAACCTACGACCTTCAGAGCGCGAGGCAAACGGCTTGACCAATTCGTCTGGAAACCCCCTAAAAAATGTATTATTATTTTTTCTTAACCTAACATCCTTGACCTGATTCACCACTGTCGTGAAACAGCTTTAGTTTAGTTACCACAGCTGAAGCCGTTTTAAAAGCGCTTCCCCACACCATCCTTGAAAGCTTTCAGGCAGTCTTTTTTTGTTTTTGACTTTGCCTTTTCTCAACGAAATACCTCGAGAAGTTGGGTTGGGGATGTTTACTACGGTTCTATTGGTGGTACGTGGTGTTGCTGCGACAGCAGATGTCCTCGTTGACCTTCTTAGCCATCTGCTTCTTTCAGAACCAGCAGGGGAAAAAGTAAAGACGTAATTTCGTTGGCTGGGGGGCCCTGTGGTTACGGGTGATTCACTCATCGCTTCCACAGACATTGAATTCTGTGGTTTGGGTGTTCTCGGGGAAAATAGTATGGCTGACGGTCACGTGCTGTTTAATGCTGCTGCTTTAGGCTGCATGTTTAAAGTTGGGATGGGGCGGTTGATTGTGGGACACGATAAAACGGTGTGGTTGCTGATGTCTGAATGAGGGACGATTGTGGTGAAGGTATAGAATATGGTTACTGATAATGTGTAGAAGGTCGATGCAGTGGAGATACAAGTGTTTGTTTGTTTTAGTATCCAGAAGCCATGAGTTGTGAACCCTTAGGCTCGGTATTATGGATATCGCAACCTTTCGGCCTTGATTCCAT
>CAJHNH020006902.1:80000-97500 GCA_905116865.2 Candidula unifasciata | reverse complement strand
TCGAGATGATTCTGTAGCCGCAGATCTTTGAGTGGTCTTTATTAGGCTTTGGTAGTGGGAACAAATAACTATGGAGCCATTCCTCTTGTATCTGGCCACTCTGGATGCTGATATTGAATTCCTTTGCCACTGTGACGTGCCGTGGTGGATAAAATGTTTATAATGTTGAGTAGGGATGTTCCTCTCAACACATTCCCTCCACCAGATTAACCGAACTAAAATCTGAGCTATGTTGCTCTCAGACAAAGTCCTGGATACCCAAGAAAACAGCCATATTGGCTCGTTAAGTACATTAACATTAGCTGAACTTGGTACCTACAAGAGAAGGAAAGGAATTTTAGATGTCTATCATTATACTTAATGAATTATTAGACAGGGCAAATGATTCCTCCGTCATCTACCTTCTCCCGGTGTTATTATGAATAATTAAAGAATTATTATCATATTATTTGAGCCCCACCAAATGGTATTCTAACTTAACAGTTTAATTAAACGTGTAAGAACAGACACATTTGAAATTTAACAAACTATGTAGTTTAAAACTTGACATACAGCTTTATTTACTAACAATTAGTTTATATGAACTTTCCAGTTTGTTGAGTTACACTAACAGTGACTGGCTACAGTTATAATAATGATAGTGGTAAGCTTCAGCGAGAAAACAGTTCCGGGGTTTAAAGTGGTATGATGATGATGGTAATATGTTAACGTAAAGTGGTTAACTTAACTTATAAGCCTCTGACAGCGGTGAGGAACTGTCAAGCTTGTCCAACTCTTCCTTGCCTGTTTTCTGCCTGTTTCAGCTTATTCTCCACTTCATCCCCACCTCGGTCTCCACATCGTTCCCACCTCGTTCCCAGCTGGCCGAGTCTAACACAATGTAGTCTCTTTCATAGAATGATCGTCACATGGGCGCTGGGAACTTCCATCAATCGCCAAACCAGAATCCGACCGTAAAATTTACCTTTTAGGTCGACCTGTGTTTGTTTGCCGGCAGGCTGCGATTAATGACGGGAATTCCAAAGGCTCGAAGTATACCATCTATCTGTCTCAAAAGTTAAACTCCTCCCTGTACTTGGTTCTACCCAACCCTCAAGACGATTACTTAAGCCACGCCTCTGAAGTACTTATCAGATCAAATTAGCTAACAAGTTGTCTGTCAGTCAATTCTGGACTGACATCCCTAGAGCAAACATTCTTAAGTGACCCAATCTAGTTTACAACGAATCTAACTGGCGGGTGTTAAAAGACGGTCAGTGAAGCCATTGTGTTTCCTACTTGACCAGGATTAAACATTCCTAATTGGCAAACACCTGTTCTGCCAAGAATTACACTGACTTGCGAAACTCCAACCTCCCGTCGCCACAATGTCTAGAGTCCACTCAATTCCCCTGCTCAAAAGGGCCCCACTCAGTCTGTGTTAGGAGATAACATTCTGACACTGGCGTGAGAATCAAACCTAACATCCCTAGTCTGAACCAGCGGGCTGTATTACGTAGTGTTGTGTAATTTTAAACAAAGCGCAGTGGCTTGGTCTCTTAGAAGGACTGGAAACATTTAAATCCGTGCGGTTTAAAGTAATATTAGGATAAAGGGCAGAGTAAATATAATTCTGTCTCTTTAGAACCAGAAGAACTTATTACAAGTACTAACTTCTGGAACCACTGAGGTCGTCTCGTGACAGCCACGCTTTTCAAATCAGTATTCGACATCATCAGCATGTCGTTGTATTGGATGCCGTCAGGGCCTGGAGCAGTGCTGC
This sequence comes from Candidula unifasciata, assembly GCA_905116865.2. Classification (NCBI taxonomy): domain Eukaryota; kingdom Metazoa; phylum Mollusca; class Gastropoda; order Stylommatophora; family Geomitridae; genus Candidula; species Candidula unifasciata. Next base: position 95,738 of record CAJHNH020006902.1, on the reverse strand, counting down.
GCGATTTCTTGAGGCAAGTTCTTAAGGTATCTGCAGTGATTGTGAGATCAGTGCCTAGCACAGTGTTCTCGCACAGCATCGACAGTTTCATCTTAACCCCTATTCTTGTAGCTTCGTCTTTTTGGTCAGTTTGCTCCAAGTAGCGCGCCAGAAGGGTTTTTCCTTTATCAGCATCAGTTCTCTGCCATATCAGGTCTGTACCCTGAAAATTAGGGATACCCCTTGGTCGTGCGGCACCGTGCATGCTCCGTTGAAGGCGCCATAATGTCACAAGAGATCCCTCGGAGCAAACGCTCTTGCAGAATTCGTTCCATTTCGCTGTCTTAGCTTCCTTCGCACTTAACTTGAAAGCCACTGTCTGCTTGTTGACCTCATCTTTCAGACTGATCAGGCGTTCAGAAAGTGACTGATCAATTTTCCTTGCCTTTTGCCATGCCTTGACAGCTTTCCTTTTTTCTAGCCACGCCATGTTGACTACTTCATTCCACCATGGTGGCTGGGCCCATCTCTCCCGCCGTCTGCGATCTGCTCTTGTTTTACGTCGTCGGATTTTGCTAATGGCATCTTGCCCTGTACGGTCATATATAAAAGCAGGCACATTGATTACATGACCTTTGTTGTTGCTCTTCTCTACCAGGACGACGCAAGGAAAGTGATCACTGTCGTGGTATCCCAGTGTGCTCCACCTGCATCCTGATGCAATGGAGGGAGACACTAGGGCCAGGTCAATTGCGCTGTCAGAATCCCCTTGTCGTGTTGCCATTCGGGTAACCTTTCCGTCGTTCAAGCATACTAGATCGGCAGACACTAGGGCATCCTCCAGGTCTTCCCCCTGTTTATTAGTGATTACATTGCCCCACTGGTTTCCTCTGGCGTTGAAATCTCCGCAGTAAAGGACTTTCTTTTCCTCCGTCTGGAGCAAACTCTGCCATTTCGCTGTATCCACCTTTCCATTGCAGGCGTACACATTGACAATCACAAACTGGGCCGGGCCCATCACTCTGACTGCGTGTACTTGTAAGTCGTCATTATCCCACTCAGACATGTCCACCTCAGACACCGGTATGTGGTCACGAACAAGAATGAGCTGTCCGAGGTGCCGTCTATTGTAGAAGGATTGAAAGCCCGCAATTTTAACGATCTCGTCACCGAGATGTGTTTCCTGTAGCACAACAATGTCGTTGTTGTAGAGGAGCTTCTCAAAAATGGGTCGGCGTTGACTGAACGAAGCGCAGTTCCAGTAGAGAACACGAACATACTTTAAACTGAGTCTCTCACATTTCAGTCGCTTCCTGCAGGCGCCACCGTGCTTGCCTGTTCGCGTTCTAGTTAGTTAGTTAGCAAGTTATCTATATAGGTAGCTAGCTAATTAGTTAGTTAGTGGGTTAGTTAGTAAGTTACTGGTCGCTGGGTGAATTACAGCAGACAGTTGAGTAAATACTAGAGATAACATTGCAGATGCAGGTAATCTTTTTCAAGTGAATGAACAAAAAAGAAGAAGAAGATATAGGTCTAGCCCTCTATGCCCAATACACATTAAGGCTGGCAAAAAGTTTCTCTACTTTATGTGTGCATATATGTAGAGGATGCTAGTGGAAATGTATCTCAGGTCTTGGTCAGATGTGACTGAGCTACCGCATAACAGTAGCGGGTAGCAAACCTGACATCCCATATTGTGCCAACGGCTTCAGGTTGAGAAGCACATTGGGGATGACACTAGCCTTATTCTAGGAAAGGAAAATGCAACCTGAAAACTTTATGTTATGACAGGGCAGACCAGGCCCTTAGCCTTGGCTGGCAGCTGGCCTAGAAGGGAAGCTCTGACAGGCGGATAGATAGAACACTGCTCTTCTGATTCGACAGCTTCTACAGCATGCTTTGTTCTAGACGTTCTGATGTTACCTTTCCTTTGCAGTTAACAAGGCAGGCTGAGGGAGGGATCATGATGTAAGGACAACATATGGTCTCTACGATACTGCCCAGGCTTTATGCTGTGGTGAGGACGAACTTCATCCCTGGCCGTAATTGGTTTTGGAAACAAATCGAGAGGCAGCAGTTACGGGTTATAAGTCCTTGTTAATTGGCGTAGTCGAGGGCGCCACGGGTTGCCTCTGACGTTGGGAGAGATCTTCAAATGTCACTGATCAACTACCGCCCGCCTCAAACTGGGCAGCTCCCAGTCAGTAAGGTCTTGATTCGCCACAGCTAGAAAGCTTCAATTGGTGTTTGGAGCTAGGACAAAATCTGTATTGCAGGCTGTAAAAACCAATGCACCAGGCAATAAACAAATATAACTTAAAGCTTCGACTAGGCTCTTTGAACCTCAGGACCATGTGTCTCGGGTTTTCCACTGACCCGGAAAACATTAGTGATGTGAGAAAAACGGCTTTAACTGATGCCGAACTCAGTAAACTTGACATAGATATTGCTGGCCTACGGGAATCACGTTTGTCGAAGGATGGGCCTATAAGAAAAAAATAATTATACATTCTTCCGGATAATCTATGACACTTTCAGTTCGTTCTAAGACATTTTCAGTTCGTTCTATGACACTTTCAGTTCGTTCTATGACACTTTCAGTTCGTTCTATGACACTTTCAGTACGTTCTATGACACTTTCAGTTCGTTCTATGACACTTTCAGTTCGTTCTATGACACTTTCAGTTCGTTCTAAAACACTTTCAGTTCGTTCTATGACATTTTCAGTTCGTTCTAAGACATTTTCAGTTCGTTCTATGACACTTTCAGTTCGTTCTATGACACTTTCAGTTCGTTCTATGACATTTTCAGTTCGTTCTATGACACTTTCAGTTCATTCTATGACATTTTCAGTTCGTTCTATGACACTTTCAGTTCGTTCTATGACACTTTCAGTTCGTTCTATGACACTTTCAGTTCGTTCTAAAACACTTTCAGTTCGTTCTATGACATTTTCAGTTCGTTCTAAGACATTTTCAGTTCGTTCTATGACACTTTCAGTTCGTTCTAAGACACTTTCAGTTCGTTCTATGACACTTTCAGTTCGTTCTATGACACTTTCAGTTCGTTCTATGACACTTTCAGTTCGTTCTATGACACTTTCAGTTCGTTCTATGACATTTTCAGTTCGTTCTATGACACTTTCAGTTCGGAGTTCATCTGTTCGTAAGTAGCATTGAATTGTGACCAAGCCAGTTTGCCAAATGAAAATTACATGGTAGTTCGTTCATCATATGATACCACAATGGTTACACACTTGCCTACATAGCCAGAAGTCTTGTGTTCGAATCGCGACGGGATTTTGATAATTGTTGTAGGTTTTTATGGTTACCCAGCCCGAAATATGTACTGACCTATTTACGTTTCACCCCACCAGGACATCACGCCAACCAGCAAACACCCGGTGACACAAAGTGCCACCGTTCGGATGAGGACCACCTGGGGACAGGTCCCTAAAATTCCGTTCAACCCATAGACTGGGTTATATTAAGGCCCCTGCTAACGACCAGGATGGGGCATCAAATAGCAAAAAATTGTGCTCCACATGGGAACGGGTTATAAAAACAGGTACTAAGAAATGTTACTAGAAGTAAATGCGGCCGGTGTGATGTTGACCACGTAACACATCAGTTAAAACTATGGATTTGGCACCATTGGCCCTTCGCGCAGATAACACGAAGAAGGGCTGTATCTTTTTAATTTTACTGTTTGGCATTAGTTCTGCAGAACTGCCTGTCGTAGCGGTTCTCAAACTGTCAGTGGCGACCCTTTCTTCAGACCATCAGAAAACACATATTCATTGAAGTTATGAGGGAAAATAATTGTTGGGGGTCGCCACGACAAGAGGGAACTGTATTAAAGGGTCGCGTCACTAGGAAGGTTAAAAGCCACTGGTCTAACAAGTAATTACTGATACAAAAGCAGTTTTTATTTTCTTTATCCAAACAGTTTTATCTGCACATTTTCGAGTTATACACTTTGTCTTAACTATATTTATACTGTTATCCTACCAATATGGGTTACTTTTTGTGCACTATTTGTATACGACAGCAACATGCACACTTTGTTATGCCATCGTATTATGAAAATCATTTTGTTTGACACATAAGTATGACTATGTATTATTGTTTGTAAGTGTATCACTATCTGTTTATAGTGTATATTGATGTAGGCTTTCTTGCCGCAGCGTTCATTTTGTGGTTCTTGATTGTAGTTTTGTAAGGCAGACTAGTGCTGCTTCTCGTTTGGATTATTATTTTACACAGCAGTAATTATTTGGATGCGCAGATTCGAGAGAATTAAACAGTAGGGGAAAGTCACACATGTTGAGCTTTGGGAGAGAACAAGTTCTAGTGAATGAAGAAGTGAAGAAAAGACGCTGGCGTTGAACAGGACAGACGTTGAATAAAACAAGAGAACATTAAAATTATACGTGTAATGTCTTTGCACCCACAGGGGCGTATCCAAAAGGGAGGCACAAAATACACGGAGAGAGGAGCTAGAGAGTGAAATTATGAAGATAGGAAGGTATGGGGGTTAGGGGGGAGGGGGGGGGGGCTACATGCAACTGCAAAGTACACGACGACTTGGTCGAGGACCTATGTTCCTTTAAGGGTCACTGTAGCTTTCTTCTGGTTATATATATATATATATATATATATATATATATATATATATATATATATATATATATATATATATATATATATATATATATATATATAGAACACGACACACAGGGGTAAAACTAACGTTGGTCTCCCCACGGAACCGCCCACATTCACACTACCTTACTTTTGATTTGTAGACCGTGAACCACGTGACCCTTAGCACAAGGTTACGTGGGTTTTCTGCAATGCCGTTGATATCATATGTTGTATATTTTAGCACGCTAGCGCTTTTCAACACTTTAAAAATATGGACAAACCGGGTCTCACACAACCCCCCCCCCCCCCACACCACCCCCCCCTCTCCCCGAGAGTGGCAATCTCCGTAACAGGCATTCTCTTTCTCTGAATAAAAATGTAAATGCAAGACAACTCAGAAAGCAAACAACAGAGCGGCACACCCGTAACCTGCATGAAAATAGACCAGCCCACAAACTTATGAATTAAACGTGACCTACTTTGTTTGGGAAGACTAGCTTAAACCTAACACCCCGCCCCCTTTCCACTCACACACGTCATGATTGTAAATGGCTCAGAAAGTGCTGAGAAAGGTGCATGCAACGTGCTGTACCAAAATGGGTTTCGCATGGGTTGAAATTTAACTGTAGATTTTTATGACATTTATAGCCACAACAGAGCGTTCTCATTGTGATATATATATAAACAGTAAAGGACCCTTTTCCACGCCTTTAGGCGTATAGGGCATATAGGGCTAGACCTCTGTTTTTATAGACCAATCGGCACAAGTGGGGTGATGTGGTCAGCATCACGCCGGCCGCCTCTACTTCCGGGGCTGCACCTGGTACCCACTCAAGGCTGGGTGGACCTGGGGTCAAGGTCATTTTTGAAAAAAGTCCGGCTCCGCCAGGAAGCGAACCCACGACCTTCCGATCCGCGGCACGTGAGGTAGTATGTATGGTAAAACTATGCTTCTTCGGAAACCGCTCTGTCACACTGTGATATATATATATATATCTATATATATATATATAACTTATATATATATGTATGTATGTATATGTGGTTATATGTATGTGTGCGTGTGAGTATGTATGTAAACTATGCTTCTTCGAATCTCACTGAATTTTTGAGTCCTAAGATGTACATGCTCCCCGCTGATTTCATTAACCCCTCTAAATATCAGGTTCTCGGTAATGATCTCACCGTGCGCCGCACATTTCCGTTCACATCTGAAGACTTATTATCCGCCAACACAGTGCTGGAATATCACCGAGTGTTAGGTGGTATCTGATATAATCCGCATCCATTTATTTTGTGTGTGTCTTTTTTTTCACCGAATGTACATTAACACCGTCTCTCTCTTTCTCTCTCCCTCTTGTTCTCAGTTTGACTTGGCACCTGAATGTATCTGTCTGACTGTGTGTGTGTATGTGTGCGTGCGTGCGTTCATGTGTGCGCGCGTGAATATATATAAGTCTCAGAATCCAGGAATTTCATTTTAAAAAATGCAATTGAGTTTTTGCGCTCTCAAAAGTATTTTATGTTTTATTTTTTTTTTTAAATATAACTGAAACGTGGTCTATCAAACAAATAAAGCCAGCCGGCCTGGTGTGTAGCCTGCAACACTGTCTGGCAGTTTGACGTTACAATCAATTTTAAAATTACATGTAAAGTCCACTACTATATCTGTACTGTTGCAATGTATTTTATATTATGTACATGTTGAATCTACAACACCATTTTCAACATTACAGTGTATTTTATAATTACATATCAAATCTCCTACAGTATCTGGAATGTTATAACGTGTTTTATATTACATGCTATATCATCTTTAATGTTACAACGTATTTTATATTACATTCTATATCATCTTTAATGTTACAACGTATTTTATATTACATTCTATATCATCTTTAATGTTACAACGTATTTTATATTACATTCTATATAATCTTTAATGTTACAACGTTTTTTATATTACATGCTATATCATCTTTAATGTTACAACGTATTTTATATTACATGTAGCGCCAGCTACAGTTTTTGTAAAGTTACAATGTATTTTTCATTACATGTTGAATCTACAACAGCATCTGCAGTTTCACAACGTATTTTATATTATTTGTAGAGCCAACTCCAGTTTCTGTAATGTACCAGAACTGGCGTCCATCCTGCCATTCCAAGACGCCTGATGTCATCTGGCACAACAGGAAAATGTCTGACTGTAATTATATACTTGTAAGTGTTTGCCATTCCCCGTGGTTATCTGCGCAGTTACAGTTTCGCTTGTTCCGCGACTACTCGCTGCTTCCTTGGGCGGCTCGCCGATTTGGGCGTTTACCATTGTTATACGAATTATCTACGCTTGATAGGCAAATGTCGGCTCTGTGGCTAAGTGGATGCGAACGCTTCGTAATGCCGGTGTGGCGGGTTCGATCCCAGCTGCGGGCCATGCGCCTTGCGTTGGTTTCGAATGTTGTATCAGGGGGCTGACCGTTCAGAGGAAATGGCAAACTACTGGACGCAAATTTGCTTAGAGAAACCACACAACAGCCAGGGGCTGCTGGGGTTGGTTCTGCAACGCCCTGTAACGGATACGCAACTAACCTGTTAGACAAATGCTCAGAACTGACTGATCATCTTGAAAGGAAACTCAGCTTTGTCTTGTCAGCAAGGATCTATTCCAGGCCGCAGAACTTCTTTCATTGCCCGCCCGTCTGTCCGTTCGTCCGTGTGACTGTCTCTCTTTATGTCTGTCTTTCTTTCTGTCCGTCCGTTCGTCTGTCTCTGTCTGTCTTTCTGTCCGTCCGTCCACCAGTCCGTCGAGAGAGAGAGAGAGAGAGAAGGGGGAGGGGGTTACAACTGCAGCTGCCTGCACGAAAAACAATATGGAAATCAGAAGAATAGAAACGCTGGTATGTTAGTTAGCTTGCTAGTTTGTTAATTTTTTAGTTAGTTAGCTAGCTAACTAGTTAGTTAGTTAGCTAGTTAGTTAGCTAGCTAGCTAGCTAGTGATTTAGTTAGCTAACTAGCTATTTAGCTAGCTAATTAGTTTTTTTAGTGGGTTAGTTAGTTAGTTAAATAGTGAGTTAGTTAGTTAGTGGGTTAGTTAGTTAGTTAGTTAGTTAGTTAGTTAGTTAGTTAGTTAGTTAGTTAGTTAGTTAGTTAGTTAGTTAGTTAGTTAGTTAGTTAGTTAGTTAGTTAGTTAGTTAGTTAGTTAGTTAGTTAGTTAGTTAGTTAGTTAGTTAGTTAGTTAGTTAGTTAGTTACAGGTCGTTGAGTAAATTACAACAGACAGTGAAGTTAATACTAGAGATAACATTGCAGATGCAGATTATCTGTTTTAGGTGAATGAACGGAAAAGAAGAAGAAGATTTAGGAGGAATAGGCCAATATCTACATTTCTTTAATTAGTGTACGGTTCCCTCTATTTCTATAAAACGTACCTCATTAGCATTGTAACATTCAGGATTCAAACTATGATTTACCTGATTCACGGAGACACATATGCCCAGGCAGCGGCGTCCGTGGCTTGGGCGTTGAGACTTGTAGTTCCAACGTTCTACGATCGAAACCCATGGCTGGGTGCGTGGATTTAAACCATGGTATGGGGTCGACCCAGCAAAAAATGGTTAACATGATGTATATACTGAAGAAGAAAAGACGGCGGCGTAATGCTGACCACATTACCCACCTAGTGCCGATTGGTCTGTAAATATATGGATGCTCTTCCCATATGCCCGATGCGTCTAAAGGCGTGAAAAATGATCTTTACTTTACTATTTTTTTAAGGCTTGTCGAGTGGTCATGTGTAAGTATACTTGCTTCTACAGCGGGGCGCCTTTGTCATTTTGAGATGGCAGGTTCGATCCACGGTATTGTAACTGCATTTTTGTACATAAAATGTTGTCTAGTGAGTCCTCTTATCTCTGTACTTGCCCGGCGTGTTAGTTACCGAGCCAAAGGGTTCACAGCTCATGGTTTCCTGAACACAACAATCTAAGTACTTCTTTCAGTGCGTGCCGATTAGTTCGTGTATATTTTTTGTTCATGAAAGAAACGAGTTTATCCAATAGCCTAAGAAGAACGTTGTTGAGTGAAGCAGACGGTGCCTTACTTGTAACTTTAATTGATTTCATTTTGTTACGACAGATCAGGAAAATATTGTCTAGCAACTTGTTCTGCGAAGGGGTGAATTTGATTTTCAAAAGGTGAAGTTGAATTGCTAAAAGACGAATTTGATTTACGAAATGATGAATTTTTTGATTTGCAAATAGCTGACTTTAATTTGCAAAATGGATGCAATTAATGGGCAAATAGGTGAATTTAACTAGCCAGTCCTACATCAGTGTCCGTCAGTCTGCTAATTTATGAATCTCCATGCGACTTTGTGGCGGGTGGTTGTGTGTGTTATGTATGTATTAGCGTGCTAGTGTGCTTATTTGTATCTGAGTGTGTATAAATACAGGGGTGGTGGGATGGGAAAAAAAAGGGTGGGGGGGGGGGGGGGGGGGGGGGGGGGGGGGGGGGGTCTCAGCCTCAGTTTTATTGTCTACACTACAGTGTGGGAGGGGCGGGGGGTGGGGTTTCAGTGGACTTGCTATTATATTAAGTACGCAGTAATAATAATAATGATAATAATAATAATAGTGATAATAATAATATCACATAATAAATATAATAATTATGATAATGATAGTGGTGGTGATGACAATGATGGTGATGATTGTTATTATTATGTACCGAATGGCAAGTAAACTATTAAAATATTTGTAATGATAAGGCATCCATAAACCTATACTACAAAAGGTACGTCTTAACATGGTCGGAGGTTGTGTAAGGAGGGGGGGGGGGGGGGGGGAGGCGAATTAAGCTCCTTGAAAATTTTACTAAGGGGGAGAGGAGATCTCAGTCTCCTAAATATTTTGATCCCACTACCACTAAAAGATGTGAGGAAAGGGGGGGGGGGGTTCCTAAACGCTGGGGTTTCGGCGTTCCCTGATGTTGAAATGTCCCAAGTGCTGTAGATGTCTCATTCTGGTTGCCACGGTAATATGGGTCTGCTGTCGTGTCTTGCGCATTCTGCAAGCAGACTTCAGTTAGGTAGGTGCTCAGCTGGGGACACAACATCATCACGTTCAGCGAGTGTTCTTGAAGGGGGAGCTGTAGGTTATAATTGTGGCTAGGTTCTGTGCGACATATGAAATGGCTTAGCACTACTCGCCGCCAAGTAGCCCTACAAACTCCTGCAACGTTGCTGCCATGAGAGGAGAAAGTAAGTAAAGGACCCTTTTCCACGCCTTGGGCGTATAGGGCATATAGGGCTAGACCAGTATTTTTAAAGACCAATCGGCACAAGATGGGTGATGTGGTCAGCATCACGCCGGCCGCCTTTATTTCCCGGGACTGCACCCGGTACCCACTCAAAGCTGGGTCGACCTGGGAGCCAAGGTCCGTTTTGAAAAAAGTCCGGCTTCGCCAGGGAGCGAACCCACGACCTTCTGATCCACGGAGAGAGTCTAGCCGCTTGGCCACGGCGACTCGCGATAAGAGGAGACACGCCCACATACTGCCCAGACCGGCGACAAAGTCGTCTACCGGCGGGCTAATGGGCGACCCGGTCGCCAATGTGAGCAGAGCTCTGACGTTTACAAGAAGAAAATATCGGCTACGGTTTTGCCAGCAGCAGATTGCTGAGCCTAGTTGAACTAATTATTTTGCCTTCTTTACTTCGTTTTTCTGCTGCTCTTGTATTCGTGTGCGGGATTTGTAAGTTTAATGGGTGGTGCATGTGACTGACTAGCTGAGCCTCAACCTTCGATTAGCAGGGGGCGTGGGTGTTTTCTCTTAGCCAGATTGTTTTTGGGATGGTCCCTGTCTCCAGAAATGTTTGCTAGAAATGTATACTACATCTTATCTAAAACTGCCGTGACTCAGTGTCGCAACATATCTGATTCGTTCTTCTTTTCTCCCGTTTCTTCTCTTTTATTCTATTCTTCTTATGCTTCTTCTTCTTCTTCTGCTTTTCCTTCTTCTCTTCTTTTCTTCTTTCTCTCTCTTCTTATGCTTCTTCTTATTCTTCTTTTTTCTTTCTGTCTTCTCTTCTTATTCTTCTTCTTCTTCTTCTTTCGTCTTCTTTTCTCTTCTCTTTCTTCTTCGTCTCTATTCTTCTTCTTCTTCTTCTTCCTTATTCTTCTTCTTTTCTTCTTCTTCTTCTTCCTCTTCTTCTTTATTCTTTTCTTCTTTTCTTCTTCGTCTTCTATCTTCTTCTTCTTCTTCTTATTTCGTCTTCTTCTCTTATTCTTCTGTACTTCTTCTCTTCTTCTTCTTCTTCTTTTTCTTCTTCTTCTTTCTTCTTCTTCTTCTTCTTCTTCTTCTTCTCTTCTTTATTCTTCTTCTTCTGCGTCCTCTTATTCTCTGATTTCTTCTCTCGCTCTCTTTCTTCTTCTTAGTCTTATCTTCCTCTTCTTCTCTCTTCTTCTTCGTCTTAGTCTCTTCTGCTTCTTCTTCTTCTTTTTTCATCTTCTTCTTTCTTCTTCTTCTTCTTCTTTTCATTCTTCTCCATTATTCTTCTTCTTCTTCTTCTATCTATTCTTCTTCTTCCTTCTTCTTCTTCTTCTTCTTCTCTCTTCTTCTTATTCTTCTTCTTCTTCTTCTTCTTCTTCTTCTTCTTCTTCTTCTTTCTCTTCTTCTTCTTCTTCTTCTCTTCTTCTTCTTCTTCTTCTTCTTTATTCTTCTTCTTCTTCTTCTCCTTCTTTGCTTCTCTGCTTCTATCTTCTTCGTCTTCTTCTTCTTCTTCTTATCTTCTTCTTCTCCTCCGTCCATTCTCCCTTCTTCTTCTCCGTCTTCTTCTCCTTTCTCATATCTCCCCTCCTCCTATCATCCCTCCTCCTCCCTTCCTCCTCCCTCCTACTCATCCTCCTCCTCCTCTTCTTCTTCTTCTTCTTCTTCTTCTTCTATTCTTCTTCTTTGATCTTCTTTAAACCTTTCTTCTCGTTTCCTTTCTCCTCCTGCTCCTGCTTCATCCGCTTCTTCCGCCTCATCTTCTTCTTTTTCTTCTTCTTCTGCATTTTTAGCCATTGAGGTTCATTGCTGTAGATCAGTGGCCTCCATTTATCTCTCTGGTTTTCCTTCTCTTTCCAGTTGGTGACAACAAGTGTTTGCAGGTGTGCCTGTATATTATCTCTCCATCCTCTTTTGGTCTACCTCTCAATATGCTCCAGCCATTTTAGTTTATTAGCCTTCATGATGCCACTTATTAGTGGTATTTAAACATGAATATCGCTGTTGCTTCTCACTCTGCATTCCCCGCCGGTTGCAAAGATTCGTTGTATGGCTGTTTTGAAAATGTTTAACAAGCTTAATCTCTTTTAGTTGTGCTCCAAGTTTCAGAGCCATTTAAAACGACTGGACTTATCAATGTTTTATACATTTTGATCTTGGTGTTGCGAGATAGAGACTTTGACTTTAGCAGCTATTGAAGAGCATAGTATAGTTTATTTCTAGATTGTATTCTAGACTGCATATCTTCTCTCAGCATGTTGGAACAGTTGAAGTTTGCACCCAAGTTTGCACCCAAGTACATAAATGTTTCCGTTCATTTGATTTTCATAGTATCGATTTGTATGTGGCCGGAGTTTATTCCGTTCCCCTTGCTTGTAATTATCATGTATTCTGTCTTATCTTGATTTGAAAACTAGACCCGTTTTCTGAGCTGCTTCTTAACTTGACAAAATGTTCGATTTCTAATTGTAGTCCATGTTGTGTGACGCTGTTAGTCATGTCTGTCTGACGCCTTCTATCTGGTGTACTGTCAAAGAATCCTGACACAGATTATCATAAGTCCATTGATACCATTCGTGTAAGCATCTTAGCATCTGCTATCCCTCTTCTTCCTTTCCCATTTAACTTGTTCTATCACAATGTACTGCAGCTTTCTCATGATGCGACGGAAGAATGCAGATTCTCTCCATCTGATGTAGGTAACCAGTTCTCCTTGGGAGAAAAAAGAGAAATAGATATATTGATAGTTAGAAAGACAGACAATAGACAGACAGACGGACGGGCGGACAGACCGACAGACGGAAAAACGGACGGACAAACAGACAGACAACGGACGGACAGACAGACAGACAGACAGACAGACAGACAGACAGACAGACAGACAGACAGACAGACAGACACAGACAGACAGACACAGACAGACAGACGGACGGACGGACGGACGGACGGACGGAACGGACGGACGGACGGACGGACGACGACGGACGGACGGACGGACGGGACGGACGGACGGACGGACACGGACGGACGGGACGGACGACGGACGGACGGACAGACACAGACAGACAGACAGACAGACAGACAGACAGACAGACAGACAGACAGACAGACAGGACAGACAGACAGACAGGACAGACAGACAGACAGACAGACAGACAGACAGACAGACAGGACAGACAGACAGGACAGACAGACAGACAGACAGACAGACAGATAGATAGATAGATAGATAGATAGAGATAGATAGATAGATTAGATAGATAGATAGATAGATAGATAGATAGATAGATAGATAGATAGATAGATAGATAGATAGATAGATAGATAGATAGATAGATAGATAGATAGATAGATAGATAGATAGATAGATAGATAGATAGATAGATAGATAGAGTGATAGATAGAGCGATAGATAGAGAGATAGATAAAGCGATAAACAAATAGACAGACAGAGAGATAAACACACAGAGAGAGAGAGAGAGAGAGAGAGAGAGAGAGAGAGAGAGAGAGAGATGTAATTGTTATTACATTTTCAGAAATTATTTTTTATTTAGAAAATCTGTAACTGCAAGAAGGTGAATTCGATTTGCAAACGTCGGAATTTGACTTGCGAAAGGGTGATTTTGATTTGCGAAACGCGGAATTTTGCTTAGATATAGGTGAAGTTGTTTTGCAAAAGGGTTATGTTGATCTGCAAAATACTGCATTTGCTTTGCACAAGGATGAATTTGATTCGCACAAGGCTTAATCTGATCTGCAACAGGCTGCATTTTTTGCAAAAGGGTGAATTTTATTTGGGAAAATATTAATTTAATTTACATAAGGCTGAATTTGATCTGTTAAAGGCCAAAGTTGATTTGCAGAAGGCTGAATTTGCTTTGCAAACGATGAGTATAGTTTGCAAAGGGTACAATTATGGCTTGCCCTTCCTGTTATTTAGAGGTTTCGGAGAGAGTGGAACCCATTCAACTGAATAAAAAGGTGGCATTGGGTAGTTCACACTTTGAGAACAGTAAAAGTACAATTTTGTGCGCTGGAACCCACAGGGTAAAAATAAAAAAGGAAGAGAGAAACAGTGAGAAAGGAATTGGATAGGAAAGTGAACAGGCGACTAGTATATAGGGTAAAATGCTTGCCAACATATCTTCGTCATTGCATTCACCGGCTGTGAACTGCGGCATAAAGTTTTGGTTTTTCTGGGCTTTAGTCATGTTTCAGAACCTGAGTTTATGTGCACACATCCGGTTTACTGTTGGTTCCCCGCCTCACAGGCAGATGCACTCCGACTTTGAAGAAAACAACCCTAATTAGTCGACTTTTACGAGATGCTTGTTACGGGACAGTGGATCTAATTATCCCCCCCCCCCCCCCCCCCCCCCCCCCCCCATAATGGAACACCACAACCCAAGCAGTTAGTATGTGAATAAAAAAACAGATAAGACCTTGTGATTTGGTAGATTCCTCTGTTCCACTGGGGGCATTACGGGGATAATACGAAAATGATAATAATAATAATAATAATAATAATAATAATAATAATAATAATAATAATAATAATAATAATAATAATAATAATAATAATAATAACAGTAATAATAACAGTAATAATAGTAATAATAATCATTATCATCATCATCATCATCATCATCATCATCAGGTGCCTTGCCGACTGGCGTGGGCGATCATGCCTCTCCATAATCCACGATCGCCTGCAGCATGTATCAGTTCGTGTGCCGACACACCTCCATGCCATGCAACAAGACTGTCAAGAATCTTCTCTCGTTGTCTTCGTCTGTCCCTCCTTCCGCATATCTTTCCAGTGGTCACAACATGTTCTATTTTCCCTCTTCTCATAACATGGCCGAAAAAATGATGAAAATAATAATAATAATAATGATAATAATGAGCGGCTAATATCAACAAGAACATTTATCAGCGATGAAGAGTAATATTTTAAACTACGCTTATTATCCCGCGTAACAATATAAAAACATAATGCCAGACAACGATCTACATTTATTGTAGACAGTGGAGGAAAAATAAGTAGATCTATTAGACATCGATTCCTCTCCCGTGACCCCGGAGGAGAATTCATTAGTGTAATGAAATAATAGCGGTTCAAGCACAAGGTTAAACCAACGAGATGTATGCTCCGGGGTACAACCTCTTTCCTGGCGGTCATTGATTGTTTAACTAGTTTTATTTTCTTATAGACTTAACCTTCGGTTTGTCAACACATCTATGAGTCCTTGGCTGACTGACTGCTATTATTCAGTTCTTCATTGTATTGTTTTTACGCCCTGGTGTCTGTTGTTAACTGTGGTATGCGTGAGATTTTCCAATTAGTAAAGGTTAGAGTAGACGTCTGACTTTGGTGTCTACAGTCGTGATTGCTGATCTAAGAGCCTTCTGAGCTTGTGAATTAGTCAGCTTGTTGTTTGTTTGTTAACTTAGCTTATTTAGTTAGCTGATACTGTGGGGGGGGGGGGGTGGGGACTCTGTGGCTAAGTCGATGCGAACGCTTCGTAATGCCGGAATGCCGGGTTCGTTTCCAGCTACGGGCCTTGCGTTGGTTTCGACAGTGGTATCAAGAAAGCCGACCGTTCAGGAGCAATGGCAAACTACTGGACGTAAATTTGCCTAGAAAAACCACACAATAGCCAGGGGCTGTTGGGGTTGGTTCTGCAACGTCCTGTAAAAGATACGCAACTAACCATGATACTATAGCGGACCAAAGCAGATCAGTTGAAAGAACTACCGAGACTCTGCAACTAAATTAACTCTAGGGCCCACATTTTTAAGTTTCGGATTGACAAGGGTTCACAAGCCCGAGCCTCAGCATAGGG
>CAJHNH020006902.1:0-75000 GCA_905116865.2 Candidula unifasciata | reverse complement strand
GACTACATTATCGATCGAGTGCCCTTGATTTCCGTCTTTCCAGATGATAGTTTTATATCAGTCTATGAGGAGCATTAGGACTCACAGCCCATAGCGATGGCGAGTGTGACTAGCAAGACCTGCCCGTGTAAAAGATCTGCTGAGACAGCAGTCTATCAATCTTTCCACAAGGGACTGTGATTAACATTCTATGTGTTTTTCGTTGGCACAGGAGCGGAGCAACTTAGGGGGTGACCCGTTTGCTATGAAGCTGAAACTAAGATTACCAGATTACCGGAGTTACAGCCGGTTGATACGAAGAAGACGAAGAGTCTTGACTCCAGCATCATCATCCTAATCATATTGTGTAGCCACAGATCACATAGGGCTCGCCGTCTACTCCTTTGTCCCGTTCTATCCTGTACAATCCTTTCTAGATAAATAATGGATGTGGCCCTATGTGCCTTTATCGGCAACCGGGTCGCCTCTTGGCTCGCCTATAGACGACTTCGTCGCCGGTCGGGACAGTATTTGGGTCTGTATCTTTTGATCGCATCAACACCGAAAGAGTCCTTTTCTGGGCTGCTTGGGGGGACGAGCAAGGTTAGGCCATTTTAAATGGCGCAAATAACCTAGTCACAGTTATAACCAAAAGCTCCTCCATCAAGGATGCTGGTAAAACGTGATGATTTTTAGTAGCTTTTTTCTCTCTCTCACACAAAACAAGGAAGGTATGGGGGCAGAAGAAGAATGTTCTTGGGTCTAGAAGCTACAGTTGACGCTCCTGTTAGTTGTTTATGACAAACGGAGCGTCATATTTCCATATCAAATTCCACAGCCAAGAGCGCGTTACTCATCAAATTCCTCTGCAGTGAGCCAGTCATGTTTTTAAGTAAATCGCTCAACAGGGGAATGTAAGACAAGAACGAAATAAAATACCACAATAGTGGCGCTGAAACAACACTACTGTACATGGCACAGCATCAGTGTGACAGTTAGTTCGAGTTAAAATCAAGATAATAGGCTTCATTGCACCAGCTTATCCCACATGGCCTTGTCTTCTTGCACCGATCTTATCCTTCTTCTTTGCGTTCACCAGCTGTAAACTCTGGTTGTTCGTCCACTTCTGGACTGCAGTACTGTTCCAGAACTTGAGTGTTGCGTTTGACAGATGTGACATAGTTGTGTGCAGACTGTTGGTTCTTTGTCTCTCTTACAGATGTATTCCGACGTCGAAGGAAGCTCCCAGTTAGTCGACTCTTACATAATCTAGCTGTTACTGAAAGCGTAGTACAAAGTACTTACTCCATGGCACCAGAATCTTCTTAAAAACTGCACTCACAAACTGCCTGCCACAGCCGTGTAAAGGAGCCATGACCTTTAGAAGGAAATGGATTGACCACTTCGCACTGGTCGTTTTTGTTTTTGTTTTGTTGTTTTTGTTGTTGTGTGGGCGTCTGTGGATTCGGCATGCGAACAGACTTCGTTTTGCCTGGGTGCTGGGTTCGATCCCAGCTTCAAACGATCTGGCAGTCTTACTTTTCTTAAGATAGATGAGTGGAGGCTAGTGATATCTGCAACAATGAACCTTAAGGGCTCGGAATGATGATAATGAAGAAGAAGGACGAAGAAGAAGAAGAAGAAGAAGAAGAAGAAGAAGAAGAAGAAGAAGAAGAAGAAGAAGAAGAAGAAGAAGAAGAAGAAGAAGAAATGACTCAATCATTGTTGCTTCAATGTACGTAAGGCCATAAGTGTTGATGTAACAGCTATTTGAGATTAAACCGAGTAACAAGACGCGATCGTAGGCTCTCTCCTAACAAGTGGCTTTGAAAGAAATGGATGCCTGATCCTAATTATAACATTTGTTTTCCCTTTTTAAAGAGGATCCGGGTGTGTTCTTGTTAGATTTACTTCCGAAGTTTGATTCACTGGGTCACAGTGATCTGAAATCCTCAAGGACATAAGGGTTAAACAAAACTGAAAGTGCAGCACCAATTATAGATGCGAGACTCATACTTTTCTATATCTGTTGGGGCCCGACTCGCTCGCTCGCTCAGTTGGTTAAACCTGACTGCACAGCCACGGGGTGACGAACTCCTTGTGGTCCGGATTTACACCTAGGGGTAGGCAGAAACGCCACATTCCTACCAGATGTATGGTATTTATCATGGAATCAAGGCCGAAACGGTTGCGATATCCACAGTACTGAACCAAAAGGTTTACCTCTCATGGTTTCTGGATTAAAAGTCTCAAAAGCGACTGTATGTTTTATCAAGGCAACCAGCAGTGTCAGAACAACGTGGCCCATCCGGAGTAGAGCGCCACCTTCTGGACTCTAGATACACTGTAAGCAAGGACAACGCATTTCGAATTCTTCATACGTCGTCCAGTCGCAGACTACTAAGATTATATACAGCCGCCACGATTCGTTATCTGCGTCCAGAACTTTGTAAACAGAAAGACGTTGTTCTGATATTGGGCTTGCTCTGGTAAATCATGCAGTCGCGTTTGAGTATGGTTGAATTTGCATTTCAGTTTTAAAGCATTTACCTTTTTGCTTCATTTGTTAAAGTGTTACTGCAGTATGCACCAGACAAGATACGTTGAAATATGTCAGGCAAGGAATTGTGCAATCTAATGTGTCTTCTTTGTTCAAATTTACCACGGGGAAATTTTCTGGGTAACAGGAAATATCGTGGGAAAGTAAGACAACTTACTTGATGTTGTCCCTGTTATCAACAAGGTGCCTTTTGATCTATGAATATATACGCCCACATGTGTCAGATGCGGTAAGGCGTGTGAAGCGATCTTCAATTACATCATCGTTGCTACATGTGAAGTCCTGCAATAGGATTGGCGTTGAACCTTTATTGTTTTATGGACTTTGTCATTTGCTGATGACATTTTGATTTATCGACGAGGGCGTGATAGACAGGAGATCGCCAGCACAATGCACAAAGAACTCGATCGAATTGCCGCCTGGTGTGATGGTTCCAATGCCTATGTCAATCCCTCGAAGGCATTGGTGTCATGGTTCTCTTTGAACAATCACATTGTCAAGTCGGACTTACCAGAAGTGAAAATGCGTGATAATGTATTGATCAGAACCAACGTTATGACGTTTCTCGGGGTAAGGTTCGATCGCAGCTTGTCATTCAGGAACACGTGAACACGTTTGACCATGCGATAACAAAAGCACGCAAAGGTCTATCTGCAATGAGGATTATGGCTGCTTCCAATATCGAGCAAAGACTGCTGGTGCTTCTATTCTATGGTCTGGTCCTTTCCCCCATTGAATACGCTCTGGCCATCCTCACTGTCAGTGCTACCCAGATTGAAAACGACTCGAGAAAAGTGCAAAATGAAGCCATGCGTATTATTTTGGGATGTACAAGAGACACATCTTGTGGAGCAATGAGGTATCTACTTGACTTTCCACAATGAACCAAAGGATCAGGATGTGGAGGGCTCGGGCATACCTCAAAATATGTGCTGATAAGAAAAACACCCACTGCATCAAGCGCTTTTTTAGTGAAAAGGGCGACAGACTGAAGAGGGGAAAATCGTGGCTAGGTCGGGCAGAAGATGTTATTAGGCAAATATGCAGCCTAACCGACATCATACCTGGTGCAGAATGGATACCTGTGCCTCAGGCGTTTATTTGTACATTTTCCTGTATTGTCACACTCAACAGGCGATGTATAGAAGATAATCCTGTTGCTGTTAATGCACGAGGTCCAACGCTCTTATCGGTGAAAATTCAGACGAAGCAGATGCACTATAATCTATACAGACGGATCAGTTTTATACGCCAAAGAAGAAGCGCATGGGCATTTACAGCACGCTCAGCGGGCAGAAGAACAGTCAAAGAGCCAACGGCGCCTTCTCCATGACAACCAGCAGCATGACGAGGGGAGGTGATGGCAGTGACGCAAGCGTTTGCCTGGCTTGAAACACAAAAATACACCCGCATATGTATACTCAGTGATTCAATGAGTATGATCCGGAGGGTTCAGGCAGGTTCAGTGCGAAGACAATGGTCTTGAATCAATTCAGAAGTCCACTGTGCGAGGAGGTCACCTTTATTTTTGTTCGGGACACGCAGGCGTCGATGGAAATGAAAGAGCTGGACAGGTTGGCTGGATCCGCTATCACTACCGACGGTCGGCCTATGGATCATGCTGATATTATCAATGCCCCAGAGAAATGGGAAGGATAGAGGACTTTGGTGGCAGTGAATCCACATCACTCGCCAGAATGGCAGACTTGGGAATTAAGATCGGCACAGCAAAAAACGAGACGCACACCGGACACGTCAGAAGACTTGTTAATCAACATAGAACTGGTACTATTAGCCATCGGACGTTGGGATTCATACTGAGGGGAGGATCTGAGCACCTATGGACATGTCCGGAGTGCAATGATGATAACCCAACTAACTAACTAACTAACTAACTAACTAACTAACTAACTTTATTGTTTTTAAATATTCCGACACAGTCACACCCATACTCATGCACACACACACTCTTCATCATTCTCCTCCTTCTCCTTCTCTTCTTCTTCTTCTTCTTCTTCTTCTTCTTCTTCTTCTTCTTCTTCTTCTTCTTCTTCTTC
Source organism: Candidula unifasciata (assembly GCA_905116865.2). NCBI lineage: Eukaryota > Metazoa > Mollusca > Gastropoda > Stylommatophora > Geomitridae > Candidula > Candidula unifasciata. The sequence continues at coordinate 70,404 of CAJHNH020006902.1, read as the reverse complement.
TTCTCCGGGTCTGTTTCTTTTTTTTTCCCAGAATGACGCTCCGGGGAGTAAATATCGCAAAATTTCATAGAAGACTGTATTCTAATGACTAATGCACATCTTTGTCTTGTGTGTTGATTGTTTTGTTGTATTTCCCCCCGCCCTGATCTTTCCCGCTAGCAACGTCTGCATGGCTCAGATGTGCTAGTATCAAGGCTGTGTCTACATGTTTACCGACTCTCTCAGTTTGCAGCCTACTTAGCTGGGGATTCCCCAAGGTACCACGATCTAGGCCAAACACTGCGCAATTTACCAGTGGGCGCCAACAACCAGGGCCCGCCGGAAAGTGGTAAGGTGTTGTTCTTGATAGGTGTGAAGTGTAGCGCCGTGCTGTCGCGGTAGTCTGCCTGTGACTAGACGCTCAGATGCAGGCCCGAATGACTTGGGGTCAAATCCTCATCCTGTAGTTCTCCCCCCTCCCCCCCCCGGTCGACCCAGCATACAAAGGTAGCATGTACAGTTCTGAGAAGTAAAAGCGGCCGGCTTGATTGTAACTACATCACCCATGTAGTGCCGTTAGGTTTATCAAATGCGGGCCTAGCCCTATACGCCCAGTAGGCCTTAAGGCGTAGAAGAGGGTCCATTACTTTAATCACCATAGCCTTATGTTACAGTGACGCTCAAAAGGGACCTCTTGTTTGCTTGTCAGAGTTCACTGTCAGATACGTCGAGAGGGTTTTTTAAAAACCGCTGGAAATATGGAATTGAAAAAAAAAAAAAAGTGAGGGAAAAGGAGGGAGTGGGAGTGAAGGAGAGGGGAGGAGGTGTGATGGTAGTAGGGAAGGAAGTGTGGTGGTAGTGAGGAAGGAGGTGTGGTGGTAGTGGGGGAGAGAAACGGATGGAGAAATGTGGCAACACTGCCAAGCAATTGGCCAAATGTTGGCAGGACACAGTGGCAGCTTGGGTCTGATATACTGACACATTGTGACACACACGCACGTGGGCAGACACACACACACACACGCGCACGCACACACACAAACATACAGAGCGGACAATAGGGTAAACTGAGCACTTTAATTTTAATTCATCCCAGACATAGGAGATCCTGAAGTTCCTGGTAACGTCAAATATTTTAAGGGTGTTGTAAGGGTTAGGGTTAGGGTTATTATGGTTATATTTAGGGTTAGTCGGTGTCTTTGAGGCGGTCAGGGCTGACGTAAATCAATTTAGTTTCGTACCAGAGCACGCAAGTTTTATCTTTGTAATTGACCCAGCAAATTCATTTGGAACCGTAATATCCTTAGAATATTGGACTTTCCCGGAAAACTCCCTTGTTTGCTTTGCTGTCTATACAAGTACGCTTATACAAATGTGTGGTAGAACATACGTCAGTACACACTAGCTCACTTCTGATTGGTCGGCCTTGAGACACCCGACCTGCACACAAGGTGACGGGGGTGTTCCCCAATGTCGCTGATATCGCATGTTCTATATTTCACTGCCAGCGATTCTAACACTACAAAAACATTAGAAACTGGGTCTAACACACAACTCCCCCTTGAGAGTGCTGCAACCTATTGTCACAGGCAGAACTCTTTCTCTGACTAAAAAGGTAAAGGCAAAGCAACAACATAGCGCGACACACACAACCTCGACTACGGTCGACTCGTGCAACAAATGTATCAATGGAAAGGGACCTACTTCCCGTGGGGAGACTAACGTTTGTTTAAATAAATGTGTTTACTCACACACAAACACGCACACACACACACGAACACACTCACACCACACTTATTAGCCTACGCTGTTTGGGTAATTTCCTACACACCGACTATCGTCCACACGCACTCTTCAATCGGCACTAAGACGGTATGTGAAAGTGGACTGGACCAAAAATGTTGCCAACGCTTGCAGCTCACTACCCGGATAGCCAAAATTGCAGATAATAGCCCAGATAATTGTGGCGTTCTTGAGGGGAAAAGTGATTTGGTTTTTCTTCACCTTTTTTCAGTGGATGTCAGCTCGACTTTGATGTCAGGTTGGAGTGTTCTCACCTATTCTTCTTCACACACTCGTTTTTTCTTTACCTCTTGTTTCTCGGTGTGTCCCAGTTCCTCTGTTTGCTGGTCTCTCTGGTAGCTGGTTATTGTCTTCTTGCATGTGCTCACTTTTTTTTTTAAGGACGAGCGTTGCGCAGAACCACGTGAAAAAAAAAAAAAAAGCTTTCCAAATGTATAGAAAACACAGAACCCAGGAGAATGTTGATGCAAATAAAAAACACAGAAGTGAAGCTGGCCGAGTAGTTATTAAACGAGATGGGATTCCCACACACAGAAAAATACCTACATTAGCAATAAGTAACCATGAAAAATGCGATGCTTTTTGGCAGGTACTTCTATGGTTTGCTCTAGTTAGAGATTAGGCGAGGAAGAGAGAGAGAGAGAGAGAGAGAGAGAGAGAGAGAGAGAGAGAGAGAGAGAGAGAGAGACAAAGAGAGACAAAGAGAGAGACAGAGAGAAAGAAAGAGAGAGACAGAGAGACAGAAAGAGAGAGACAGAGAGACATTTAGCATACTGATTAGCATATCGCAACACTTACATACAGTAGGACACTTCCTAGACGTGAATTTAACAGTAGAAGAAGTTTGAAGTGCTATAAGTGGAAAATCCGACCCTGCAACAGGAGCGGACATTCTTAATTACACAGTAATGAAAATGTTACCAAGAAAAACGTTAAAACAAATTACGGATTTATTCAATGAGATATGGAGAGAAGCAGCAGTTATTCCCATTACAAGAAAAAAAGAAAAAGAAATAAAACTTTAAAAAAAAAATACTCACACAGACCGATCTCGTTAACATCATAAGGGGAGGGAGCGTGGCCGGGGAGGGAGGGGGGGGGGGGGGGGACACATAGAAGCTGTCATTAAACAAAAGGATTGCTTTATACATAAAGACAAAAAGACTTTGAAATAACAGTAAAATCCAGTCAGGATTAAAGCCAGTAGGTCTACAGTTGACCAAATAATTAAACTGGAGGGTCAAGTGAAAAGAGGATTCAACATAGGAAATAAAACTATAGCCGTATTTTCAGACATAGCTCAAGCCATTTGCGACAATCCCTCATGTATAAAGTGGGAGACATAAGACAAGGATTAGGTGGATGAGTATGTAGGTACAATTAGAGCTGTGATCGTTAACAATGATAGGTCAAATATTTACTTATAGGAAAATAGATTCCGGCAAGGTGCGGTGTTATCGCCAGCAATATTCCTAATTCTGGTTAATGATCTCAACTAGGTAATTAAATACCTAGAGAAAGCCTGACACAGTTTGCATATGATTGTTCGATATTTGCAAGTGATAAGTCAGTGAAAACGCAAGAAATAGTTTACAAAAAGAAGTCAGAAATTTTACAAATTGAATGATTAAATTGGGTTTTATAATAAATACCAGCAGGACAGTAAGCATGGTATTCGACTACAAAAGACAACGCTACTACGACAGTGATAATGTTACAATTAGAATTAGTGGAAGAACAGTACATAAAGTAACCAGCACACGTTTTCTTGGAATGATATTTGACGAACAGTTATGCATTATTATAGGCGATGGATGGGGAGCTTAGCGACCGACTATCTTACAGTTTTGTAAAGATTACGTGAGAGGAAAATTAGAATATGGAAGCTTTGTCTATGACTCTGCCACTGATTGCACAAAGAGTAAGCTAGATAGTATATAGGGCAAAGCACTGGCTACCATTATTGGTGCAGGAAAAGGCAAATATATATCTGTCTGTCTGTCTGTCTGTATGTCTGTCCGTCTGTCTGTATGTACGTATACGTTCGACCCTTGTGATTCCCATTTTTCGTACGTTGATTTTTCTTTGTTGATGAAAAGATCCCATCGTTTTCGTATTGTTGATTTTTCGTTTTTGATTTTTTTTTCAAAATCTGCTTGTGCCGCTAGGGTCGTGAGTCTATCAGATGATCGGCACCGAGCCAGGGCGCGCTTCGTTATATGCTTGTATGAAGTCTCAATGTTGGATTCGTTTCCATCATTTCTTCTTGGTCTGTAAACCCTCGATTTTCGGTTGTAAAGACCTGGCTGTTTGTCCATTTCTGGACTTTGACTTTGTTCCAGGAACTAAGTGTGCATCCGTTTTACAGATCGTGCCTATTTGTATGCTGACTTTGGTTCCTTGCCTCTGAGACAAATGCAGTTTAAGAATGCCCTCAGTTAGTCGACATGATAGTTAGGGAAGGCAGTAGGTCTATTTATGTGTTCCCCACAATTGAACCCTGGAACCCACACGGAGAGATTTGGGCTATATTATCCTAACAACAATTTTTGTTTGAGCAGTCGACATTAAATGTAAGATATCAATATCGCGCCGATCGATTTTACTTCCCAGTTAATTTGTCGCTTGCACTTTGGGTTTTAATAACTGGAGGCCCTGGTCAGTGAAAAAAAAATTTCAGCTCAGAGCAGTGATTCCAAAATTGTGCGCTGCGCCGCCCCGGGAAGCCGCTACCTCTTCACAGGGGCGCGGCGAAATATTCGAAGATACACGAGTTGTTTTTTGTTTTTTTATTTCTTACATACGAATAGTCATACTTAGAGTGGGGCGCTGTGAAAATATTTTATTAAAAAAAAAAAAAAAAAAAAAGAACCGCGACTAAGAAAGGGTTGGAAAACATTGGCCTAGAGGATTCAGATAAACGAGCCGCAAACAATCTGTACTGCTATGCTTCGGTTCTAGAAAAGAAAGATGTTAGGGACATAACCAGTTTAAGGATTTAGCAGTGCAGACACAAACAAGTACATTGCTAACTCTATTGCTAGGGACACACATGTAAGGGATACAGTCACGTGTCTTGTTTATGAGATTTTTGTGTGAAAAATCACAGACACTCTGAGATGGTCCAAGATCTGAAGGTTGGCTCAGTTTGTCTAGGTTCGACTCCTTTTGTTCGACGACCTTTAGCTATCTCAGGGATGAGGGATTCAAATTACACTCTCGGATATTTAAAAAAGATTCCCGGCTGTAACTTAATCTGACGTGCCGACCACTTGCAAAACTCCCAGACTGCGAAGAATATTTGGTAGTCGTATACTTCTTAGATTAGAATGAATATGACTATTCCACACTCAATAACCAACTCAACTACTGAAATAGTTCATAATCTTTACAAAGAGATCGTTAAAACCAAAAACAAAATATATAATTAGTTAATCATAGACATGTAGAAACATTAAGACAAGACATCATAGATATTCTTCAGAACAGATTCCAAGAAACATAACTCTCCTAAAGTTAGCCCCGTGCATTCCCGCTATCATCACTGCCGTAGAAAGATAACCATGACCTGCTATCGGGTTAGCAGAAACTGACGTCATGCGTTGTACTTAACTAGCGAATGTTGGATCTTTCACAGAATCTTCTTGCAAAGTTACCCTCGTATGTTCTTGACAAAACGGAGATGAGTCATGGTGTCTTTTCGTGAATCTTAGATAAGTAGTTAGATATCCCTGGTTATGTCGATCCACGGATGACGGTATTGTTATCTCTTTGGATCGCTGAGTGACGTAGTTACGTTTGACGCTACCTCGAAGATCTCTATCGATATGACAAGAAGTAAGATACGCCAGGATGCTACAAAATTACAACAGTGTTCTCACATGCACAAACAGTAGTTTTGTGTGTGGGGTGTTTAACTGTTCTCTGCCAGCCCACTGGAGGTAATTGCAGACTTACAGAAGGATGTTCCTTCAGAAAGAAGCAACACTAAAGAGAAAGAGCATGCATGAGATCTTCTATGACCTCCAACAGTGACGTGAGAACTTGGTGATTGTAGCATGGTTTTATTCTTTTCCTGGATTCTCTTTAACACTTTACAGTAGATTGTGTGCCTGGGCATGCCGTTAAAAAAAATATTTAACGATGCAGGGGAAGGGGAGCCTTGCTGGCAGTCGCAGTTTCTGCAGTGATTAAACATGATTTCATTCTTCACTCAAGTGTATGGATGATCAGTTTTATTAGGATTGTGAATTTGGCACATTGCGTGTAGATTCTGTGAGAATTTTTATGAGAATATTGGCAGAATAAAACGGCCATGCTGTTGAAATTGTAAAAAAAAAAAAAAAAAGAGATACGTCAGGTTTAGCAAACATGTTCAGCCAGACATGGCAGAAGATTTGGGTGACAAACCCATGATTGTCGACTCGCACATGATATTGTTATATATAACTATACAAACGGGATGACCTGGATAGGATGTTGCACAAACTGGATATATTGGATGCACTAGTGAGAGTGCTGAATCCACTAGAGGTACTGTTGGATGTGGCGATGTATACCCAGGTGGACATATGATTAGATACGCCGCTGGATCTTCCTCCACAAACAAGTTACAGGACAAGTTGATTAACGAGTTGGAACCTTCAGTTTCCCATGAGGACCAATAAGATCATTAAATAGAATATATCTTATTTTACGATGACAAAGGACGATCACAGAGAGAATGTTGTGGCGTTCCCAAAGTCTAGAAGAGAGAGAGAGTGACGTCACTACATTTATCGCTAGCAACCACTGTATTGTGTCTCGGTGACGCGGAAGAAAAGTGAACCCAATAATTTCTCATGCATCTGGACGTAGACCTTAATATGTACTATTTACCTTAGGACAGACAGTCCACTACGTAAATTAGGTGTGTCACGAGTTGTTCAAGATGCGGAAAACCTCATTGTAGTAGGGGTGCTGAGGTTGTTACGCGACAGAGATAAACAGACAGAGATACAATATTAGACAGACAGACAGACAGACAGACAGACAGACAGACAGACAGACAGACAGACAGACAGACAGACAGACAGACAGACAGACAGACAGACAGACAGACAGACAGACAGACAGACAGACAGACAGACAGACAGACAGACAGACAGACAGACAGACAGACAGACAGACAGACAGACAGACAGACAGACAGACAGACAGACAGACACACAGACAATATTAGACAGACAGACAGACAATATTAGACAGACAGACAGAGTAGAGTAGAGTAGAGTAGAGTAGAGTAGAGTAGAGTAGAGTAGAGTAGAGTAGAGTAAAGTAGAGTAGAGTAGTTTAGATTAGATTAGATTAGATTAGATTAGATTAGATTAGATTAGATTAGATTAGATTAGATTAGATTAGATTAGATTAGGTAGGTAGGTAGGTATATAGGTAGGTAGATGTGGGAGAAAAGGGGAGAGAGAGACACACTCACAGTGAGAGACATAGTAAGATAGATAGAGGGAGAGGGAGACACACACACACTCACACACAGAGATAGATATACAGAGAGAGGGGAGAGAGACGCACTCACTAAGGCAGAAAGAGAAAGAGACAGACAGACAGAAAGATGGAGAAAAAGGAGTCTGAGACATTCACACACACACTCTCCCTCTCTCTTTCTCACATACAGGCGCGCGCGAGCACACACACACACACACACACACACACACACACACACAGAGAGAGAGAGAGAGAGAGAGAGAGAGAGAGAGAGAGAGAGAGAAAGAGGGAGGAAGTTTTTGTCTTTGAAAGTATTTAACAGTTTCTAGTATATTTTCCCTCTATGTAACTTCTTCCACCATGTATCATATTCTAAGAAAATAAAAATTAAAATATATAAAATCTTGTTAATTATTTTATTAAATATCCACCTGCTATGATTTTTACCGTTAGCCTCTCCTCTTTTATTGCTAACTAAAACGCATTAATGACCATCATGATTGCTTTCTAATTCTACCGTCAAGCGTTGTGGGGATGAATAGTTTGGAATCCATCGCCTAAAAGACAACAATGGTTGTAGTTATTCCGTATCGAAGTAGAGAAGTTCTTTAATGTCATCAGTCCAATATTTTGCTAGTCTATCAGACTTGCTATAAACGGAACAAAGATATCCATCTATCCATTGTCGTTACCAGAAATCAGAACACTTATCAATGGAAAATACAAGGAACTGTGGAGAGAACAAACTAACAGTAAACATCCACAAGACACCATCAGCAGACTCAACAGAAAGCTACATACAACAAATGTGCGTCTACGAACAGGAGACTGCAGGATCAGCTACCACATGCATAAAATAAAGATTGTACAGTCCCCACAGTGTGTCTGTTAAACAGGACCACAAGTATCTGAGCATATTCTGCAGATCTGCCCTCTCTACATACAACTTCGAAAAGACACCTGGCCTCAAGAGCAAAGCGTGCAGAGCAAGCTATGGGGAACCATAAAGAACCTGCTACTGACGTGCGAGTTCATAGAGGCAACCCACGTGATGGTTTGATCTGAGCATACGAAACCGAAAGCAAAGAAGAAGAAGAAGAAGATATTCTCCTAGGCGGCCCTTTGCTTTCACTTTAGATCTGTTCATAGGTAGCGCCTGAATTGGTAGTTGGTCTGGCTGTATTCTTACTAGATGACCGAACCATTTGATTTTCTGTTTCTCAGTGAATTTGCTGCATGTTGTTGTCCATTCAGCCTGTCTGATAATATCATTTTTAAACTTTGTCTCAGATAGTTAGGTTGGCGGCTTTTCTCGGTCATCTCATATCACAAATAACCTTCTCCGACACCTAATTTCACTAGACTTAAATTCGACGTAGGTTAGCCTATGATAATGTCCAAATGTGGCACTGATAACACAGTGTTGGTATGAATGAATTACTTATGTTCTATTCTAAAATGTATTTCACCCAGAATACATCTGAAGCAACGTGCTTCTGATCCTAGGAATCTAGTAATTTACCTCTGGTCTCTGGGTAGGAAGATCGGACGCCCATGTGTATTGTTGCGCACGTAAAAAGTCCCTTGGCAGTTGTACATGGAAAAAGAGTAGCCTAACGGCACTGCCCAAGCAAAATGTGGAGTTGAAAATCTACCCAAAGTATTTCAGGATCCTTGCCGATGCTACGGAGTTCGTGCATGCGCTGAGATTCTTCGTACTCATGAGTCAGAAGTATAACGGAGCACTTATGGGTTACTATCCTTGTGCCATGATGTTGAATCCATCGTCTAAACCTAAAACCTAAACTCATAAAACGTTCTGTAGTGTAGGCGTTTGCCATGTAAGCAGAAATAAGGGAGTGGTATGGTGTTTAAACTGAAAACCCCAAATTGACAAACTGCAAGGCACACCTCGCCGTGTGGGTTCGGGGAAAACCGTGATGCTTGGGGGAGGGGGGGGATGTTACATTATAGATCCACTGCCCCCTGAATAGTATTTCGTAGAAGACGATCTATTAGCGATGCACATACATGGACAAACAGCCAAAACTTTCCGCCGGAGTTTACTGCCGGCGAACGCCAACAACAACAACAACAACAACAGTAACAACAACAGTAACAACAACAGAACAACAGAACACCTATGTATCAATGTTGTTAGTCGGCTGATACACTCACAGTTGAAAGGGGAATTACCAAACAGTTTTTCTGTGCTTGTATGGTGCAATTGCGGGTGACGCCCCCTTAAATTGGTAACGTATGGCTACGGGCCATGCCATGTTGCTTTGGAATGCCTTCTTACAGTGGGTCTTGGTAATATCTGGGGAGGGGAGTGAAAAAGGTGGAGGGGAAGGGGTGTTATTACGTCTGGTGAAGCATTTGGGTTCGAATCTCAAGTGCGCTGGCTGTCTAAAAATTATGGCTAGGTTTCAGTGGTATGTCGGCTTTGTGGCTAAGTCGATGCGAACGCTTCGTAATGCGGGGATGCCGGGTTCGATCCCAGCTGCGGGCCATGCGCCTTGTGTTGGTTTCGACAGTGGTATCAAGAAAGCCGACCGTCCAGTAGCAATGGCAAACTACTGGACGTAAATTTGCCTAGAAAAACCACACAGCAGCCAGGGTCTGTTGTGTTGGTTCTGCAACGTCCTGTAAAGGAAGGCAACTAACCTTTTCAGTGATATAATTGGTTATTTCCGCTCGCGTTCAGAAACATATGCTTTATTTAGAGCATAGGACTTTCAGAACCATAGTTGTCCTCGCCTATTTGTAGCGTACTTTTTCTCACTCTGTTCCTAATCTATCTGCAGTCATTTTGACCTTTATCGCTATTTTCTTTCTGATTTCCCTTTCCCTTCCTGTCTCGAGGAGAACTGCTTCGGTCTTCTGGATGTGTTAGTCAGTCTACAATATTCTTTGCAGTCTTCTCATCAACCACATTTTTATGTTTTTCTTTTAGAATGCAAACAAAAATGCCCCCTGAAAAATGAAACCTGCAACCTCGGAAGAAGAAGAAGAAGAAGAAGAAGAAGAAGAAGAAGAAGAAGAAGAAGAAGAAGAAGAAGAAGAAGAAGAAGAAGAAGAAGAAAAACAAAAGAAGAAGAAGAAGACGAAGAAGAAGAAGAAGAAGAAGAAGAAGAAGAAGAAGAAGAAGAAGATTAAGAAGAAGAAGAAGAAGACGAAGAAGAAGAAGAAGAAAAAGAAGAAGAAGAAGAAGATTAAGAAGAAGAAGAAGAAGAAGAAGAAGAAGAAGAAGAAGAAGAAGAAGAAGAAGAAGAAGAAGAAGAGACGGAAAGGTAGGGAAATGTAAAAAAAGAAGACGATTAAAAAATGTAAGATTAAATTAGGAGGAGGAAGAGACGAAGAAGAAGATAAACTACAACAAAAAGAACGAGAAGGATAACACAAAGGTGATACAAAAGAAATAGAAGAGTAGCAGGAGGAAGAACCGTAGATTTGAAAACAGACAAAGAAGAGTTACCAACAAACAGGCATAAGTTTAGGAAGCTATTGAAGGAGCTTTTTGAGACAGCAAACGATAGAGCTATCACTGGCATTGTGACAGCTAATAGGCTGAAATGGTTGGGACATACTGAAAGAATGTCAGATGACATAGAGGTAAAAACTGTATACACAAGCGAGATAAATGGTAGTAGACCACGAGGCAGACCAAGAAGAATATGGAGAGACAGTGTCCAGACAGACCTGCAAACACTTGGTGTCACCAGGTGGGAAGAGAAGGCCAACAAGAGAGATGAATGGAGTCGGGTGATATCTAAACCTCAACGGCTCAGAATGCTGAAGAAGAAGAAGAAACGACAGAGTTGATTCCTATTCATTGCGTGAGATTCTTTTTTGTTGTTCCCCCGTGTTTATCCCAGTGGGGAGGAAATGGATCACCACAGTCTGGTGAGACTGATGCAGTGGGGAGTGACGAGGGGTTATGGCCGATCTTGGACGCTTAGAGAAAAGCCAAGACGGACGTATTATCAGAATGCTTCTGTCACCATTGGTATTGGAACTCTGCGCTGGCTGCTGAAGCGGGGGACGGTGTGTTTGTGATAATACCCCGACTGCTGTAATGTCCGTTCTTGAACCAACCAACCATCCAACCCTGTGGGGAATAAAGCTGAAGAAAACAAGGGATTGTATCGCCAGCATTATGCTGGTACATGTATTAATAAAATGGAATACGGTATTTACTATTACATCTGGCAGTGAAACTCCTGAGAACACATTCTTATTCATTGCTTATTAGAGTATCTTTAAGGCTGTATTAAAGTATCTTTTATGCAGTATTAAAGTATATTTCTGCAGTATTACAGTATTATTTATGCATTATTACATTTATGCACGTCTGGAATACCAAAACATTTTCAGATGTTCTCCAAAGTATGTTTCGTTATTGTGTGTACGCAGTAAACTGACGACTGAGGTTCTGTATTGGCATTAGCGACAGGGTCGCACATTGGCTGGCCGGTAGACGACTTCGTCGTCGGCCGGACAGTATTTGGGTCTCTCTCCTTTGATTGTATCATCACTGCAAGAGATCTTTTCAGGTCTAGTTGGTGGCTTGCAATGTTATGGCATTCCAAAATGGCGCAAATAACCTAAGTCACAATTATAACCAAAAGTTCCCCTTTTGGGGATACTGGTTGAACGGGATGAGTTTTTTGTTGTTTTTGTTGGGAAAACGGATGATCTGTATAGGTTTATGGCGTTACTGTGGACTTTTGCTTGGCGTTGAGGTCTTTAGTGATCGTTGTCTCTGATTATTCAGACTGTGGCTGTGTTAGCTTATATGTCTTTCGGCAAGATGATCAACATCTTTAGCCGGTGCTGTTTGCAGTTTTCTGCCGCCGGTAGTGTCCCGACGTTGTTTGTATTGCAGCATTTCATACCGAAAATCTAGTATGAGAATTGAGGTGGAGGCGGTCACTGCAGTTGTCTTCTTGGATGGAGAACAAATTGGACCTACGTGTCGAGACAGTTACAGCCTGTTTGTGTGCTTCATATATTGGAGTGAAAAAAAAAAAAATCTGGAGCTGGTTCTTAGTGACGCCTTGAATCCAAGTTTGAGGTTTGAACAACAGATCAACATCATGGCACACGGATAGTAACCCATAAGTGCTCTGTTCTTCTTCTAACTTCAAGTCTTAGTCCAAAGAAGCTCAGCACAGTGCACAGGCTCTGTAGCACCCCGTGAGGATCCTGAAATACTTTAGGTAAATGTTTAAATTCCAAATTGTTACTCGGGCAGCGCCACTAGGCTACACTTTTTGATTTCCAACTGCCACGGGATTTTTTTTACGAGCGCAACAGTGCACACGGGCGTCCAATCTCGCTACCCAGAGACCAGGGGGAATTGCTAGAAGTTCAAGTCCACATGAAAAGATCCCAGTCCTTCTCGGGATTGAACCCGGAACCTCCAGCACTCGAGGCGGACACCATGCCTCGAGACCACACAGCCTTGAATCCGATATATATTTTTTTCAGTCCCCATTTAGAATTCGTAGTGTATCCTGGCAAGTTTCAGTATTCAATACGACCACTGGAATCACTTTGTCAATATTCACAATTCATCATCATCATCATTGGCATCATCATTGTCATCATCATCATCATCATCATTGTCATCATCATTGTCATCATCATTATGATCATGATCATCATCATCATCATCATCATTATCGTCATCTGATCATAATGATCACGATCATCATCATTGTCATTATCATCATGATCATGATCATCATCATTATCATCATCATCATTATCGTCATCGTGATCATCATGATAACGATCATCATCATTGTCATTATCATCATCATTATCATCATTATCATCGTCATGGTTATGTCACATAAGATTTGCAGCTCAGTGTTCCATTTCGCGATTGCTCGTTGTGTATAGCGTTGTTTACCAGAATGACGTCACTGTTTGCGAGTTTCAGCGATATTCTGTGCTGCCTTTGTGCAATTGCTGTTTCGAAGGACGCCTTAGAGGTTTTTCTGGAAAAGAGGGGGGGGGGGGATGGGGGGGGGGGGGGGGGGGGGCTTATTTTGTTATTTACAACAGGGAACCGGGTTAGGTGTTGACACATGTTTAATTAAAAGTTATATAATCAGGTATTTAAAGAAATTATGCCAATAGTATTATTTACTTAAATGTATTCATACATTTCTTACTTTATAGTTTAGTACGAATACATGTATTACTTTATAATTGAGTACGCATACATTTATTACTTTATAGTTCAGTACGCATGAACGGTGTTTCAATTGATGACGGAATTCTGCACGTCTGAATGTCGGTCTGCTAGTCTTTATCTTTGAGGTAGAGCTTATATTACCAACAGCTAGTGCTTGTTCTCTTGTTAAGTAATTGTCTTTCCTTTTTTCGGCGAAACATAGTATTATGACGTGAAGTTTGAAGTTTAAACAACGGATCAACATCTTGGCGCACGGGTAGTAACTCATAAGTGCTGCGTTCTCCTTCTAACTCAAGTCTTAGTCAGAAGAAGCTCAGCACAGTGCACAGGCTCTCTAGCACCGGCGAGGATCCTGAAATACTTTGTTTAGATTTTTAACTCCAAATTTTGCTCTGGCTGCGCCGTAAGGCTACTCTTTTAAATTTTCAACTGCCAACGGATTTTTTTACGTGCACAACAATGCACATGGGCGTCCGATCTAACTACCCAGAGATCAGAGAAAATTACTAGAAGTCCATGTGAAAAAAAAAAAATCCCAGCTCTTACCGGGGATTGAACCCGGAACCTCTAGCACCCGAGGCGGACACCATGCCTCGAGACCACGCAGCCCCCTATTATGACGTGACTTGGCACATCCCGAACCATTTGTGGAACTGTTTCTGGTAGTTTCTGTTCAGTCGAAGGTACACCAGGAAATGGCTAGAGCAGCCCAGGGATCCGAACGTATACGTCACCGTCCACAAGGTGGTGCTGAGATTGATCTGCTCCTCTGAGTTCAAGCCAGGGACTAAGTGGTAGGCTATCGCCGAGACAACCTGCGGAGCGTTGCAGACTGTTAAGATGATGGCAAGGGACATGACAACCTTGACCAACCTTCTCTCTCGGTTTGACAGTGTTTCGCTGAACTGAATGGAAAGTAGCTTGATGGTTACTTGGGGCGTTGTCAAGCTAGAGGAGGCTTTTCGTACCCGGGACGAGATCTGCAAGGAGTAACCCATCCAGATGGTGCTAGCAATAACCACAAACTGTAGCAGAAATGACACCGATACACTGGCTACCAGATCAATGACAGTGTTGAGCGTGGTGGACCCAGAGCTGAGTATTCCAGTGCTGTTACTCTCTAACTCATCACATGGATTTGTATCTATCGATGGAATGTTGAAGTCTACCCATTTAATTTTGTCAAGCACGTAAGGAACACCCAGGCCCATATGAATTAACTGTATGAGCAATATGACAACGATGCAGCGAGATCTAGTAAATATTTGCTTTGCCTGAAACGGAAAAACTACGCAGAGACACCGTTCTAAAGAAACCATGGCCGTGATCCAGCTAGACATTGATAAAGTGTTATTTACAGCCCATCCGAAAACAAAATAACACAGAACCCACACCTTGCGCTCTAAATTAGGATAAACCAAATCGACGATATAAAAAATACAACTGGCCACTTGGATAACTTCAACAACAAAATCAGTGACGGAAAGAGAGAACAACTCCACGCTCATACTGTCTTTGAAGCCAAGTTTTGAGAAGATGATGGTGTTGATGAAATTGGTGAGAACACCAACAAC
The DNA here is from genome assembly GCA_905116865.2 of Candidula unifasciata. Taxonomy (NCBI): domain Eukaryota; kingdom Metazoa; phylum Mollusca; class Gastropoda; order Stylommatophora; family Geomitridae; genus Candidula; species Candidula unifasciata. The sequence goes on along the minus strand of CAJHNH020006902.1, from coordinate 55,359 downwards.
TGAGATCACCATCCGCACTGTGATGTTGAGACATATGTGAATGTATATCATGACATCGTCGTGAATGATTTGTGAGGTTGTAGCACTGACATTGTGAGCCAGTACTGCCAACTGACTTTGACCGCTGACACCAAACATGTCATAAGTATTACTCCAACAAAGTTGAGGCAGTTGACAGCTCACTGTCTAAAACAGGACTGTTGGAGTTGACGCCTCTAGCAAGACTACCTTATGCATTTAATGCGTGGGCATGTTTCTAGATTTTGCCAGGCAGGAGTAATTGTTTGTTGTCTGCCTGTGTCTTAGGAGTTACTAACGCGGTTTGTTATTCCAGAATACCCAATTCGATTTCAACTGCGTTCGATTTGGTAGCATTCCGCCTAGCGTCGGTTTCGACAATGTTTCCACAGAGACGACCATTAAGTAAGCAATGGCAAACTACTGAACATAAAATTTGCATAGTAAAACCATGCGCAAGCAGGCAACAATTGCTGGTATAGGTTTTCCATCGTCCTTTCAAAGATGCACAGCCAACTTTTGTTTGAAATGTTTGTTCAGTAGTTTTCAAATGGAAGAGCAAGGGACATTTGGTGTGGCTTTTACCAGCGCGGGAACGGAGCACTTATCTGTGTCTCTCCAGTTGAAGCCTCGGTGACACCTACAGCTTTTAACTAACATCGGTCTAACCAAACAGATTATGTTAAATTAGTAAAATAACCAGATAAATTAGTAAAATAACCATTATTGACTCTTGTAATATCTGTACTAGCTATTATTACCTCACGTTTACGTTCTGTACAAATTACTGCCATTTAATCTTCGTCTTGCTAACTGTGAATGACATAGTCACTGAGACATTGATTTCCTCCGTCATCATTTCCTTAAAAGTAACTATTCAGTGTGCACGTGTAATTATCCCTCTCACTTTGATGCTTCTCTAGTTTTAATCACTCTCGACTGCAGTTGCTTGAGTGTCACAGTCTTGATCATGGAAATGGCATAACGAAGCAGGTATGATATTCAGTAATTGTTCTACTATAGAAGAGGCGCTGTTACGTAAACTCACACTTTCAACATGCATTGATTCATAATTTTTTTTTTTTAATGTTGTATTTGCTCACACGAATGTCAGACTGACACTGCAAATTTACTACTGTTCAAAGGTCATGGGCACTACTTATTCATCATTTACATTTACTTGTTTTCTACCGGACTCTTTATAATTTCTCCTCAAAGGCATGGTTTGTAACATGTCTGGATCTTAAGAATTGACAGAAAAGATACATAGTAACTAAATTACGCCGTTTAATGCTAAAACCATTTCTTCTTTTGTTTACGTCTCTGTTAATTACAAACTAGGTACATTTTCATTAACATAGATGGTTGTCTTAAAAAAAAATTAGTCATGAAATCGATGGCAACTAATAACTGGCATAATAATAGCTACAGACACATTATCACGCGAATATAGAGGGCGGTTAATCGGCGAGGAACAAATATGTAACTATAATATGCAAGGTAAAGTGTTAGTACAAAATACCAAGAGAGTATTGAAGGTAATGTGTCAGAGAGGGAGGAAAAACATCTAACTATAGAATAGAAGTAAAGTGTTAGGACAGTACTGTGTCCTAGAGGAAGAATGTTTAATTAGAGAGTATAGAACAGTTTTTAAGAGGATGGTACTGCGTCCGAAAGGGGAAACAAACCATCTAACTAGAGAATAAATAGTACAGTTTTAGAGAGGACAGTTCTGTGTCCTAGAGGACAAACGTATAATTAGACAATGAAACACACAGTGTTAGAAAGGACAGTGATGTGTCCTAGAGGATAAACGTATAATTAGAGAATAAAAAGTAAAGTTTTAGAGAGGACAGTGCTGTGTCCTAGAGGACAAACGTATAATTATATAATGAAGCGCACAGTGTTAGAGAGGAAAGTATATTTAACTAGGTAGTATACATTTGTCTCATAGAGGACACAATGTTTTTCCAGAGAATACGTTTATTGTATAAAAGAAAACAAAACATCTTTCTAGAAGACAGACGCAGTTTCAGTGAGGAGAAAACTGCTATCTGGAAAATTATTGCAGTTTCATTTAGGAGAAAACAGCTATCTGGAAAATTATTGCAGTTTCATATAGGAGAAAACAGCTATCTAGAAAATTGACGCTGTTTCAGAGAGGAGATAACAGTGATCTAGTAAATAGACACAGTTTCAGAGCGGAGAAAACAGCCTATCTAGAAAATATACATAGTTTCAGAAAGGAAAAAACAGCTATCTAGAAAAAAAGACCCAGTTTCAGAGAGGACAAAACAGCTATCTAAAAAATTGACGCAGTTTCAGCGAGGAGGAAACAGCCTAAACAATAGACGCCGTTCAAGAGAGGAGGAAACAGCCTAGAAAATAGACGCCGTTCCAGAGAGGAGAAAACAGCTATCTAGAAAATAGACTTGTTGAAATCAGTAGAAATAAAAAAAAAACTACCCACAAATGGAAAGATTTCTTTATCGTTTTCCTGTATGCGAATATCCGAAAAGCCAACTTCTTTTGGAACGCATCCATTTTCTTTCTATATACACAATACGAATACAGTATACCCCCTGGTGTTACCGCCATGTTAACCAGTTTAGCTATCATCTCCTAATTTAACAAAGACCCCAGTACGTTAATAAGTAAAAATAACTCCACGGGGAGCATGTACAGCAGAGGTCCACCGATCATCACTAGAAAGATCCCTCGTCGACGATTGTTTCATCACGTTACCACTCCTTTACAATCTCGGAAAGTGGGCCGACCTAGTTCATGACTGCCAGGGCTCGATCTTCCCTGTCGCTGAAACTCCTTTTCGTTCTCTGCTCGGCTCGAAAAGGCGTGCAAGAATGCGTCCGCTGTATACCCCCTCAGTTCTGCAGGAAAGAAGATACTGCTGCTGTAAGCACATACTGTTTCTTACACAGTGTCGTTGACAACTTGGAGTTCAAAGCTCGTCTAGAAATTTCGTTTATGATCTTCATTGCGTCGTTTATCACACTGTGTAGTTCAAAGGAAAGCTTGTTTACTGTGAGGTGGATCATTCAGTGAGTGGACAAACGTTGTGGGTGCTCAACACGTTTTATTTATTGTCACGTCACAACTACTCCTAAGTTACGTCCAGTCATGCTTCCATCACCGTTCGTGAACACTCTGATGTGTCTTAGTCGAAGTTTTATATCACTTTAATCGGGTTTCTCCATACTTGTTCCGTTCCTGTGCTTGTGAATATCAAATGAAATGTCCCTGACTGTCGCGTTTGCAAAACTGGTGAACAAACAACTGGTTCTGGAACAATCAAGCAATATGTGCGTATTTCACTTGCTAGAGGTGCCAAAGCCAACAATCGCCACCAGAAATTCAGTTTGTCGTTAATGTAAGTAGTGTTCAGATTAGAAATAGAACTCTAATGTGTGTTCCAGTGTAAGCCATGCCCTTGAAAATATCCACCAAGAGAATTATGTATCTCTGAACTAGTTGGTCCACTCAGGTAAGTCAGGTCACCAGAGAAGTTCTTTCTTCGAGTCTGCATCTTCACTATAGCTAACGAAACAACGAAGGATAGCATGGTTTCTCGCATCACTTGATTAGCAGTAGTAGAATTTTAACCCACCAGGACATCACACAAGCGATAAACACCCGATGACACAAAGTGCCACCATGTGGATGAGGGTCACCCGGGGAGAGGTCCCAGAAACCGCGTTCAGCCATTATACCATTTTTATTGCCGGGCTCTTTTGCTGCCTCTGGCAAAAGCCAGAGTAGGGCTTCAAATAACGAAAAATTACATCTCACAAGGAGATGCCTGGATATACTATATGATCACTTGATTCATCCAACTGGATCGAAAAACATCTTGATTTCTTTATCCTTTCTCGCACATGATTTTCATATGTGGTGGCCATGTCAGCAGGATTGCTCTGAATGGTTGTGTCCGAGACTGGCACAGCATCCAGTTTTATTTTAGTGGCTTGAGAACCTACAATTTCTCTACGGCATCTAAGATCCAGAGCTTGACTAACTCCTCACAAAAAGTATACGTCTGTCCTCTGTTTAAGCCGTTTAATTAGCAACTAGATAAGAAGCTGGAAGCAGCGATTAGTCGTCATTACTTTCATTTGAGTTCCACGATTTTCCGTTTACTAGCGTAATCTTGTAAATTGCCAAAAGTGCCAGTTACTGTCTTTATTATACTCACTTTTGCGATGTAAGCAGGGGTCTCTCATGAACCTGAGGATGTGAGGCAACACGGCTAGTGCTGTCGCCACGACTGTGCACATGAGGATTTTTTTTTGCCCCCGACAGAAAAAAGTTCCCCAGCCTACCGAGGATTCGAACGCGGGTCTCCCGCATGAGAGCCCAGCGTTCTAACCGTTTGCCAGTCGCTCCTCTAATCTTGTAAAGCAGTCGCCTTATTTCCAGCCCGGACTGGACTGTAGATTATGTAACCATCGGGTGCCCTGAGATAACAATTTTATGCGGCTGAACCAGGTTTCTAGGATCTGTGTCGGTGAGATTCTCGTCCGTGGGGCGCCAATCATATAGACTACAATCATGGAAGAGAAGACTAACTACCCAATTACGTGAAAGTCAGTTCATATCTACATGTATTTCTCTGTAATACTTACATTTTGTTTTAGTTTAATTATAAATACAAAATGTTTTAGGATTTTCAATTAAACAAAACGACAAGGGCTTTTTCACATAGCCGTGACCAGACAGTCACAATTGTCAGATGATATGTATACGAAGCAAAGAAAAGATATCCGATAACAAAGGTCATTTACGCATTTGAACAACCTCATGCAAAATGTAAATATTACATCAAGCAGAAAAGGAAATTTTATGAAGAAAGGGGAATTTTGTGTGCGTTTTGCAGATGCGACTGTTTGGAAATGAGTAATGGAAAAAATAACGAAAATAGAGCAATTGTAAGGTTTTTTTAGAAAATCCTGAACAGAGAAGATGAAATTAAAAGTGTATTGCAGATGTCTTGGTGGAGGTTAATGCAAGAAGAAAACTTATAGTGCTTTATTATTATCCTACCCCAAATAGGGGCAATTCACAGGTCACGGGACAGTCTAATATTTCAAGGGATGGTAGATAGTCTGCATGGAGTCGTGGGACCTAGGCTGCATGCTGTCGTGGGACCTAGGCTGCATGCAGTCGTGGGACCTAGGCTGCATGCAGTCGTGGGACCTAGGCTGCATGCAGTCGTGGGACCTGGCCAGCACTCTCTCGTTGGAGGTAGGTGGGTTGGAGGTAGCCAGTTCTAGATGTTTTGGGGTAGTTAAAGGCATCAGAAAGTCAGGAAACCCAGTCTTTCCACCCTTTCAAATGTTGGACTGGCCAGTGACGTCATCTGGGGTAAGATATTAATAAAGAACCAAACTTATTACCCCCAGCAGAATCTCTTTTAACTGTTTATAAAAACGATTGTCTAGATATCTAAGTTCAAGGACAGCTTTCTTCAGTTATCAACATGCATAATTTTGACACAATTTACCGTCGTTTTTCGTGCACACTATCAGCAAATATGATTTATTACGAGAAAAATATGTTTACCGGAAAATATATTTCACATGCTGCGATCAGATGATTTTGTGGAAAGATGAAGAAAACGTCGAATTAGTGAACTCCTTCAAGCGATGGTTCCCATTTGATGAAAGTCGTAGGAGGCGACGAATTTGTGAACTCCCTCAAGCGGTGTTTCCTCTTTGGCAAAAGTCGCAGGAGACCAAGAATTTGTGAACTCCCTCAAACGATGATTCCTATTTGGCAAAAGTCGCAGGAGGCCAACTGTTTGTGAACTCCCTCTAGCGGTGTTTCCCATTTGGCATAAGTCGCAGGAGGCCAACAATGTGTGAACTCCCTCGAGCGGTGTTTCCCATTTGGTGAAAGTCGCAGGATGCCAACAATGTGTGAGCTCCCTCGAGCGGTGTTTCCCATTTGGCAAAAGTCGCAGGAAGCCAACAATGTGTGAGCTCCCTCGAGCGGTGTTTCCCATTTGGCAAAACTCGCAGGAGGCCAACGGTTTGTGAACTCCCTCGAGCGGTGTTTCCCATTTGGTGAAAGTCGCAGGAAGCCAACAATGTGTGAACTCCCTCGAGCGGTGTTTCCCATTTGGTGAAAGTCGCAGGAGGCCAACGGTTTGTGAAGTCCCTCGAGCGGTGTTTCCCATTTGGTGAAAGTCGCAGGAAGCCAACAATGTGTGAACTCCCTCGAGCGGTGTTTCCCATTTGGTGAAAGTCGCAGGAGGCCAACAATGTGTGAACTCCCTCGAGCGGTGTTGTCCCATTTGGTGAAAGTCGCAGGAGGCCAACAATGTGTGAACTCCCTCGAGCGGTGTTTCCCATTTGGCAAAAGTCGCAGGAGGCCAACAATGTGTGAACTCCCTCGAGCGGTGTTTTACCATTTGGTGAAAGTCGCAGGAGGCCAACAATGTGTGAACTCCCTCGAGCGGTGTTTCCCATTTGGTGAAAGTCGCAGGAGGCCAACAATGTGTGAACTCCCTCGAGCGGTGTTTCCCATTTGGTGAAAGTCGCAGGAGGCCAACAATGTGTGAACTCCCTCGAGCAGTGTTTCCCATTTGGTGAAAGTCGCAGGAGGCCAACAATGTGTGAACTCCCTCGAGCGGTGTTTCCCATTTGGCGAAAGTCGCAGGAGGCCAACAATGTGTGAACTCCCTCGAGCGGTGTTTCCCATTTGGTGAAAAGTCGCAGGAGGCCAACAATGTGTGAACTCCCTCGAGCGGTGTTTCCCATTTGGTGAAAGTCGCAGGAGGCCAACAATGTGTGAACTCCCTCGAGCGGTGTTTCCCATTTGGTGAAAGTCGCAGGAGGCCAACAATGTGTGAACTCCCTCGAGCGGTGTTTCCCATTTGGTGAAAGTCGCAGGAGGCCAACAATGTGTTAACTCCCTCGAGCGGTGTTTCCCATTTGGTGAAAGTCGCAGGAGGCCAACAGTGTGTGAACTCCCTCGAGCGGTGTTTCCCATTTGGCAAAAGTCGCAGGAGGCCAACAGTGTGTGAACTCCCTCGAGCGGTGTTTCCCATTTGGTGAAAGTCGCAGGAGGCCAACAATGTGTGAACTCCCTCGAGCGGTGTTTCCCATTTGGTGAAAGTCGCAGGAGGCCAACAATGTGTGAACTCCCTCGAGCGGTGTTTCCCATTTGGCAAAAGTCGCAGGAGGCCAACAGTGTGTGAACTCCCTCGAGCGGTGTTTCCCATTTGGCAAAAGTCGCAGGAGGCCAACAGTGTGTGAACTCCTTTCCTTCAAGCGATGTTTCCCATTTGGTGAAAGTCGCAGGAGGCCACACATTTATGAACTCCCTCACGCGGTATCTCCCATATGGTGAAAGTCACAGGAGACCAAGAATTTGTGAACTTCCTCAAGCGGTGTTTCGGGCGAAAGTCGCAGGAAGCCACGAAATTGTAAACTCCCTATAACAGTGTTTTCCATTTGGTAGCGTGTCCCCCTTGTTTCGGTGACGTCCCCTTTAAATATATGGCAAGGACCTGCTCCCCCCCCCCCCCCCCACCTTTTTCCAAACATATCAAAATGTGATTAAAAAGAAAAACAAAAGTGAAGGGAAAAAATGCCACGTACTATCAACAAGAATGTGGTTTAAGACAGGCACATAAGTCAAAGCCTTGAATATGATTTCACAACGTCTAGTTTCAGAATGGAGGTGGAGGCAGTCTCTGCTGCCTTCCGCTGGCTTGAGAATCATATCAGCTGTACACACATGCCATGATTGTAACTGACACACAGAGGATGTTGAGAGGAGTGAAAACAGGCATGCTTCGTTCAGAGTGGCAAGCATCACTTCAGAGGTCCTGGGTAGTTAGCATCCTGTGGATATTTTCTCCAGATTCTGCTGGTGTGTGTGGGAAATTAGCAGGTAGATAGATTGGCTGGCTGTGCACCACTTGGTGGTGAATTAATGTTTGACAAGTTAGATATTGTAAGGGCCCTTTGGGAACGGGTGAACAGTGCGGAGGCCTAGATAGATCATTACGGACTAAGGAGAATGGCGCTGCGAGGAGTTAACAGGGGATCTGGCCGATGCTCAACACTCAAGGGAAGGATGGGACGGTTATACAACGAGACCGTAACTGGTACCATCGGACCTGGAATTCTTCGCTTGCTGCTGAAGATGGGGGCGAGTGTTGTAATGTCAATTCTTGATTCTACATTCAACATAAGTCAAAGTGCCAAATAACAACAGAAATAATCAACAGCAGCTACTGCTTAAGTGTCCAAATATCTAGGTCGTGACTGACACAGTTTTTTTCCCCCTTGATGATATCTTCTATTGTTTGTGTGATGTTGGACAGGACACAGCAGAGATCACTCTCCGCATGGAGCTGGCAGTGCTGTTTTCTTAGCTTGATTCTTAAAGCTCAAAATCATGATTGTTTCTATGACAAACGCCCATTAACTTCAAAACTGCTTGACACCCTCATTGAAACTTCCCCAGAGTTCTGGTTGTTTGTCCACTTCTGGACTGCAGTCCTGTTCCAGAACCTGAGTGTTGTGTGTGTATCCATTTGACAGATCTGACACATTTGTGTGCAGACTATTGGTTCGTTGCCTCTCAGGCAGATGCACTCCGACTTCAAATAAAGCTCCCAATTAGTCGACTCTTACGACATGCTTTTGGGTAGTCAGTGGGTCTATTCTTGTTTTCCCTAAAATTGGGTCCCGGAACCCACACGGGGGCCTTTAGACTTGAGAGCATTTCTGTAAGGGATATCTAGCTAACTAACAGAAGGAACAATGATCCGCTGTTGCTCAGTGACTAGACACTTGACCTGAAGCTCTAGGGTTCGAATCTATATCCAGCGTGATTTGTAAAATGGACATCGTTGGTTTGGTCTATGAGTATCAGACAACTTCATGGAAAGTAAAGGCTTCCGTGATATTGTCCACGGCGGAGCCGAACTTTCCCCCAAAAATGACCTTGACTTCCAGGTCGACCCAGCCTTGAGTAGGTACCGGGTGCGGTCCCGGGAAGTAAAGGCGGCCGGGTAATGCTGGCCACATCACCCATCTGGTTAAGACTGGTCTATAAAAATATAGGTCTAGCCCTATATGTCCTATACGCCTAAAGGCGTGGAAAAGGGACCGTTACTTTTACTTATATTGACCACGCCACTCATCGAGTGCCAGTTATGTACATTCTTTTTTATTTCTTTTTTTTAGATTTGGCTCACTTACACAAACGAGGCCGTGGTTATTTATTTGTTGAGCTTTCTTGCCAAGACTGGCCCATGTTTCAGTCTCCTGTAGACAGAATAAGCAAGTAGGGGAAAAGCAGGTGGGTTAGTAAAAAAAGCCTTTTTAAGCCACTGGGGCATAGGTATATGGTGCGACTCATGTTTTTATAGACCAGTTGGAGCACGATGGGTGAATTTCTTGCTCATCAGACGCCAGCCATCTTTACTTCACTATCAGAACTTTAGCTGGGCCCACGTGGTAGCCAAGGTCAGTTCTGGAGAACGTCTTCCCCGAGGCGGATTCTTCTTCTTCTTCTTCTTCTTCGAGTTCACCAGCTGTAAACTCCGGCGGAAAGTTCTGGTTGTTTGTCTAATTCTGGAATGCATTCCTGTTTCAGAACCTGGGAGTTGTGTGTGCATCCGTTTGAAATTCGATACCGAAACTTTCGGTATATATTAAGTATGACTGTTCTTGGGGCACTTTCGGCAACGGATGCTCCAAGTATATATATATATATATATGGTCTACAAAAACATGAGTCTAGCACCTTATACCAATACCCCAATGGCTTAAAAAGGTTCTTTTACTAACCCACCTCCTTCCCCTCTACTTGCTTATTCTTTCTACTGGAGGGAGCCGCGTTAGCGCAGTCGATAGGAGGCTCGCTTTCAAACCCAGCTGCGACTCGCAGCAGCCACGGTCGGTGTTCGAAAACGGGCGGTTCCCGGGGTTCACCCAGCCTTTAGGAAATGGGTACCAAAGTGACACTCATGTATATATGAATTTAATAAATAAAATAATGACTACATCTAATTATAACGACTAAAGTTAGAATTGGCAAAAGTGTGTCAGTTAGACCGGTGTTTTCTACAGTGAGCGCCACCATCCCATTGAGGCTGTGGGTACCTTAATCGCTTAAATTTGGGCGTGGGGGTGGGGTGGGGAAGGGGTTTAACTCTCCGACCCAGCGGTGGAGTGGTAGAAGCCTTCTAGACAAGTTCCACCCATAACAGGCGCTACCGCCTCATCTGGGGGTGCTGAAGCAGTTGAGGAGGGGAAAGCTTTGTCGGCCAAGCTGTGGGGCGCTAGAACGAGACAGGTTGGGTAAGAACTCATAAATTCTTAGGGGCAATGAAAACACGGTGAAGACAAAGATGAAGTCAAAGCATAAAGTAGGTATATGGTTAGTTGCGTATCCTTTACAGGACGTTGCAGAACCAACCTCAACAGCCCCTGGCTGTTGTGTGGTTTGTCTAGGCAAATTTACGTCCAGTAGTTTGTCATTGCCTACTGGACGGTCGGCTCTCTTGATACCACTGTCGAAACCAACGCAAGGCGCATGTCCCGCAGCTGGGATCGAACCCGGCAGCTAGGCATTACGAAGCGTTGGCATCGACTTAACCACAGAGCCAACAGGTATAATGGCCGAGTCATTAAAAAAAAAAAAAAATAAGTGTGATCTCTTCTGACGATTGGAATGCTCCTGTTGTGCTTTCTCCGGTGTAGAGTTTCTACTGCATGCATACGGCATCGGTAAAGACAAATATTAGATAGAGGAAGGACAGGAAAATACAATTGTCTTTCACTAGTGCTGGTAAAGGCGGACAATTTCATATAGCAAAACATAACATTTGAAAGGTATAATTACCATGCCGAGAATCCAACTAGACACTTCCAGGTGACGACAGGGCCTGGTTACCGCATGAACAAGTGAACTAAGGCTCGTGAACAGCAAGCCACTCCTTGAAAGCTGCCTTCAACAGCTTCAACACATAATTACGAAATATTGACAAAATCTGTCTTAAATGATTGAAATAGCACTACAGATTACATTAATGTGTTTAACAGGCTAGTGGGGTAGGTTTAGCTTTTTAATAATTTTGGTTTGGCTGCACTTGGCGTACTCAAACTGGCAGGTTTGCAGATCGGAAGTGCCGAGGGAGTCACGATGTATATATGCACACACACACACACACGCGAAATCACGCACGCACGCACACCCACACACATACACACATACAAACATACATACATACATAAATGCATATGCGTATGTGTGATTTTAATGGCTTACTTCAGATACTAACATAATTCACAATTGTATGTCATGTCAACAATGAAGGACAGTTACAGCGTATTCCTTCTTGTCTTTGGGTATAGTACTAGGGGAGGCCCCTGTCTCTTCTTTCGTTGCACTCTCGGACCTCTGTCTGAAAACCACCAGGGTAGTTTTGTTTTTAAATCAACCGCCAGCCGCCGAAATTGAACCATAGTCCTCGGGAATAAGGAACTATTAAAGCTTGGTTGCGATATTGTTGACATAACGGCAGCCACAACCTTGCCAGAACAGACTCTTAAAGTTACTATTCAGTGCTATGTAAACAAGAAAACTACACGAGCATCCCAGAGAACCGAACAGGGACGATAACGACCACAGTGTTGTGTTCAGATTTCTTTGCTGTCCTGAATTCATCTCTGGCACCGTGTGATACACAGCCACTGTCATTAAGTTAGGCACGTGACAAACTGTCAGTATAATCGCCAGAGAAAGCACGACTTTGACCAGTTTTCTTTCGCGAGGTGGCAGCGTCGGTGCCCATTTGGTCAGTAGTGACTGGGGTCTGTTGAAGGATATGACGTTTGAAGACTGGACGCGGAATTTCGAGGAAGCTTCTAAAGAATACCCCATCCATACAGCACATACGACAACGACAGCTTGGAGTAAAAACGACATGGATACGCCAATAGCCAGGTCAAAGACTTTCTCAAATGTGGCCGTTTCCTGGCTAAATTCTACTGTAAATACGTATGCCATTAGCTCTGTAGAATTTATAGGGTTCTCTTTGGACCAAATGTTCCAGCCTATTCTATGCACTGTATACATAGGTGAAATAATAGCGACGTGTGCAAGGTATATTATGAGTATGACTGTCACACAACGAGACCTAGTGAATATCTGCCTGACTTTGAATGGGTAAACTACGCAGAGACATCGTTCTATGGATATCATAGCAGTAATCCAACAGGATATTAGGTAGGTAGCACTAATGACCCATCCAAAAACAAAATAACCCAACGCCCAAAAATCGACGGGGCTGTCAGGGAAGAAAAGATCAATGATATAACAAACAGAGCTTCCCAGCTGAGTAAAGGCCACAAGAAAGTCGGTTGTGGATAGGGCAGCAAGTCCGATGCTCATGCTGTCCTTGAACCCGAGTTTTGTGAAGATGGTAATATTGATGAGGTTTGTCACAACGCCGGCTGTTGAAATCAACATACGGAGTATGATGTTGAGGAATATGTGGATGTAGATCATCATGTTGTCTCCAAGAATTTGAACATCTTCTTTCTGGTCATTGTTAGTGATGGTTTTGAGTGTATGATCTTCTTTATTGTCGTCCATTGTTAGAATGTTCCTTTATTCATTTAAAGAATGTCTCGACTGGTGTCTGTACTATCTTCCGACAGCCGCCTTATGCATTTATTGCGTGCGTATGCTATTGGATTTGATGAGACTGCAGCCTATGTCACTTTTTTCCCCCCACAAAAGACAGTGATGGACATTATGTGTAGTTTTCGTATCCATAGAAAAAGAACAACTAAGAGGTTACCTGTTTGATATGAAGTTAGAACTGCGATTATCTCTGATTACCTGATAACCACTGTAGAGCTTGCCGCACTGTGTGTCGAGACACATAAATATGATGGCTGCAGTGTAAAGGTATGCCGCGTGAACGTAATGTGTGTGGATGTGTCCTTATCTCTTATGGGGGGTTACTCCTCTGGTATGTTGGTTGGCTTAACTACTGTCTGGCGAAATTATGTTTATGTAAAACGCTTTACCACCACAACACATTGGGAAAGCTCTGGTCTACAATAATAAGACTAGTCTATACACACAACACAAACAGTCTGCACTGACACAGTAGCAGGCACACATTGCCTGCAAGCCTTGTGGTCGTGTGTCTGAATGATCATCGTGGAAACATTATTTAGTTAATTGACTAGAACTCGTATACAGTTATGTTAGGACACCCGTCCAGTTACAGATGGCCTGCAGTTCTACACTCCACATGTCAGTCGTTCTAAAATAGTGGCCTAACTTGTATACGGTTATTCACGGCCGACTCTATTTATAGGCCAACTGGGTCAACGGAGATTCCCGTTCTTGTGCAAGTCGAGAGGCCGCTCTGCGTTCACATTTTTTATCGAGTAGATTTATCTACAAATTAAAGTACAGTTTGAATTATTTGTTATTGTTTTTTTTTTTAATTAATTATCATTCTGAAGATAAATAAGTGGGCTATTAGAAATTGTTATAATAATGTAGTTTTTTAAATACATAAAGCTATATTATAGCTGGAGCCGGTCGTGGGTTATGCAGCTCTGTGATAAAAAAAAAAAAACACACACACACACACAGGCAGACTGACTAACTGACTCTTGGTCCCCTCGAGATGTTAGATCAACGTTTGAAATTTCTGTGATATTTTGAGCCGCAACCTGAAAGTCAGTCCAACAGGATGAATCCCTGATACCCTGTTCAACTTCCGAGGAACTTATAATTAGGCCATCCGTAAGGGCTAAACAAAGTACTCTGGTATACCTGGCTGTCCTAAGTTGATCAGTGGATGGCTTGAGAAACTTGTACTTTATACTAGACACCGTTAATTATCAGCTCTGTGGTTGATATATTGTATGCGTGGTCTCTCCCTGACGATTACAATGAGGTACTAGAATGTAATTATCCAATAGTATTACAATGAAAAGTTTCATTTGTTGATTTTTCATTATCAGCAGTTCAGTGTATTAATTCTTCATACTGTCTTGTCAATCAGCTGTACCACGAAGGGAGATAATTATACAAGAGTTACCCAGAGGTTTTGTGAGAAAGTCGAATTGAACTGTAGTCTTATGTCTAGCTCATTATATGGAGCCCCGCACTATTTATAATTAAATTACTTGCGCTTGCACATACAAAATTCAGCTTGACTTGTTAACTTGGCAAATATGGTGTTCAGTATTGTCATATTTACTCAATTATCCATAGTAAATTTAGTTAGATTCATTGGTTTAAAAATGTACGTATTCTTTGTGAAATTCTGCATTGCTTCAGAGCTATTGACTTCCACGTAGTTATCTCGCGTGCCTACCGCATACTGATTTATGTTCCGAACACGCATTGGATTTCTAGAACCTAGGCTTGAATGGTACTTATCTGAAGCAGGTTAAAGAATTCAAATATCTGGGAAGTGTTTGTTCTTGAAGTACGGGAGAAGAGATAGGGAAATAAAAACATGATGACAAAGAGTAGATGTATTTATATAATACGCGGTTATTAAAGCATCCAAAGTGTGAGCACCAAGAAACAGATTATAAACAACATATTTCTACCAACAATTTACTACCAGTGCCAGACTTGATCGTTATCAAAGTGTAACCTGCGTAAAATTACCACCTGTAAAAAATGGTATGCCTTAGGAAAGCCACCAACTTAACCTTTACAGGTCGTATGTCCAACTGGGTAAAACGTCACGATTTTCCCGTTCCGCCCGAATGTCTTACCCAGTTAGACACGCTAGTAACAAGCCATTGTTTTTGCTCGTATGTCTTACCTGGCAAGACTGGTTTGGACCACAATGTTGTGGTAATAATCTGTGTAAACCAAACAGGAAACGTTTAATTTGTAATAACAATTTAAAATTACGAGTAAAATAAAAATGCAGGTACAAGCAAACGTACTCACTTGACAGCACAGCAGATCAAGCTATTTCTTATTTAGAGGACAGTGATTCCGATTTTTCTTTGGAAAGTGATGTAGATGCAAATGACAGTGATTATTTAGAACTTGAAAGTAATGATTTGTCATCTGAAGAGGAGAAGAGAATAATGATAGTAGCGATGAAGACGGTAATTTATATCGATCTGAATCCAGGACAAAGTGAGGACTGATGTCATAGGACAGACTATGGGAAAGATAGCATGCAGTAAATTCATTATAGAGATCAGAAGATCAGATGATTTGGTCATCTCGTTAGAATGCAGTCACAACTACCAACATGACTTTCTACTTTCATGAAAGTAAAACGTGGCCATATGAGACGATAGATTGATGACATAAGAGAACTTTTACATCATTTACGGAATGACATTTTTCAATAGTGATGAGTGATTATTGATTAGAATGGATTATCATCACAGCACTCCAGACAGATCCATAGTTGATCCGATCTCCTCCTCAAAAGCTGCACAAGTGTAAAACGAATGATGACGCATGTTCTGTGTTGGGTAATAAAACGTCTTGTCCCCTTATTGAAATGTTCATTTCTTGCAACTCCAGGCTGCACCCCCATGTCCATCAGTCTAGACGGGGATATGGAGTCATGTCCTTTGGCGTGCTCCTCGATACGGTAAGTGCAGCGCATAGCATTGATAACATCACTTCTGTCCAGTACTGGGCCAGCTATAGCAATTGCAGTGTCAGCAAGATAGTCTGCACGCTCATTTCCTTGAACACCCGCATTACCTGGCATACAGATGAAGGTTAGGGCAGATATTCGTGAAGTGCTTAGTTTTTCAATCCATTCTTGCCTGATAAAGCCAGCTTGGATTTTTTAAAGCATTTTCATCGAGTCACTAAGAATGCATACGTAGGTGAACTTTTGAGTACCAAGCCATGCTAAAGCCCTTGTTACAGCCATAGTTTCCATTGTAAGGCTACTAGTTGTAACAGCAAAAACGTCATTCATCTCCTGTTTGGTTTCCCCCCTTGAGCTTACCGGAATGCCCATGCAATTCGTTTGCCCCTAATTACTGACCCATCTGTTTAAACTATAGCATCACCTTCATCTGTGTTTTCGTTAGTCAGTGTTCTGACATTTTTCAATGTTACCCATCAAGCAATGGATCGCAAATTGTTCCTCCCCACGGCGCCTAATTGCAAAACTGGAAATTGATGTTTATTGTGACCTGTCAACACCAGTCTGATATAGCCGTTTCTCTCTCGATGTTGAACGGGTATGAGGGATTTGTCGTGTTTGTCTGCCATCCAGATTGCTTAGGTGCACTCTCATGGTGTCAGACCTTTAGGTAGCAGCCAGGAGGGGGTACAGTCAGTCTATCTGCCAGTCTTGTGATTGTGTATTTGAATCTGTTTCGAGACGGTGGGAATTTTCAATGACCCCGTGCTAAGATTGTTTAAGAAAATTGCCTCAGATGTTTAAGCGGCCAGAATTAAATGGACCTCAACATCCATAGAGTGCTGTTGGGTCTAAAATTGACCTACTCACAGTACATTATACTTTGTACTTTTTACTTTACCATATCATTTCGTGGTTGTTATGGATATGGTACATTTTATTGCTCTCAGAGATCGACGAAGGAAAAATGCAATGTTTCCAAATGACAGAAAATGGAAAAGTCACCACGACCCGGAAACACTTGCACAGGGATCGAATATCCGCCAGGGTAAATATTGCTGTTAGTAAAGGTGCCGTCTCCGCAATAATGGTTGGCTGCGCTTAATCCCTAACAGTCTCAGTCTCTCGTGTACACTTTCTTAAATTGCTCTATGTTTACATCTCTTGGCGTTGTCCTGAAGCTTCTATCGTCTGCCTCTTGCTTTCAGCTTTTGCTTCCTGTATGTTTGTCTGTTGCCTGTTGATCTCTTTAAAGTGCGGTTTCTTAGTGTAAATTATAGAACTTTCCTATTTGTCATTTTCCTATCTAAGAAAGTCGCCAAAGTTCATCAATTGCTCTCATTCCCATTGCAGTGCCTGTTTGATGATGATCTAGGCGTTTTCTTCTCAACGCCATCTCCCCTGCCTTAAAACTGTTGATACAAATGGTTTCCCAGACATCTCCTCTGCCTTATAACAGTTGATACCAGTGGTTGCCCAGACATCTCCTCTGCCTTATAACTGTTGATACCAGTGGTTGCCCAGATATCTCCTCTGCCTAATAACTATAATACTGTTGATACCCAGACATCTTCCCTGCCTTATAACAGTTGCCCAGACATCTCCTCTGCCTTATAACTGTTGATACCAGTGGTTGCCCAGACATCTTCCCTGCCCTATAACTGTTGATACCAGTGGTTGCCCAGACATCTCCCCTGCCTTATAACTGTTGATACCAGTGGTTGCCCAGACATCTCCCTGCCTCATAACTGTTGATACTAGTGGTTGCCCAGACATCTTCCCTGCCTTATAACTGTTGATACTAGTGGTTGCCCAGACATCTCCCCTGGCTTATAACTGTTGATACCAGTGGTTGACCAGACATCTCCCCTGCCTTAAAACTGTTGATACAAATGGTTTCCCAGACATCTCCTCTGCCTTATAACAGTTGATACCAGTGGTTGCCCAGATATCTCCCTGCCTTATAACTGTTGATACAAGTGGTTGCCCAGATATCTCCCTGCCTTATAACTGTTGATACAAGTGGTTGCCCAGATATCTCCCTGTCTTATAACTGTTGATATTAGTGGTTGCCCAGACATCTTCCCTGCCTTATAACAGTTGATACCAGTGGTTGCCCAGACATCTTCCCTGCCTTATAACTGTTGATACCAGTGGTTGCCCAGACATCTCCCTGCCTTATAACTGTTGATACTAGTGGTTGCCCAGACATCTTCCCTGCCTTATAACAGTTGATACCAGTGGTTGCCCAGACATCTCCCTGCCTTATAACTGTTGATACCAGTGGTTGCCCAGACATCTCTCCTGCCTTATAACTGTTGATACTAGTGGTTGCCCAGACATCTCTCCTGCCTTATAACTGTTGATACTAGTGGTTGCCCAGACATCTCTCCTGCCTTATAACTGTTGATACAAGTGGTTCCCTAGACATCTCCCGTGCCTTATAACTGTTGATACCAGTGGTTGCCCAGACATCTCTCCTGTCTTATAACTGTTGATACAAGTGGTTGCCCAGACATCTCTCCTGCCTTATAACTGTTGATACAAGTGGTTGCCCAGACATCTCTCCTGCCTTATAACTGTTGATACAAGTGGTTGCCCAGACATCTCCCGTGCCTTATAACTGTTGATACAAGTGGTTGCCCAGACATCTCCCGTGCCTTATAACTGTTGATACAAGTGGTTGCCCAGACATCTCTCTTATTTCTTCACCCCTCTTGACTTTATCCCAATATTTGTTCATCATTTTTCTCAGGCGTTTGTTTTCGAATACGTTTAGTTTTCTGTGTTTAATGGAACTGGAACTTTCACTGTTATAATAAAATAACTTCAGAATTGAAAGGATGTTAATATTTCTTTTTTTTATTATTGCTATTCCATTGTATCAATAATAAAGTAAATATGCACATGTAGACACAAATGCACACTGACAAGACATTGAAATTGTTTGGCAAAACAGCTCGCTAGCAAAAAGACAGCCATAAAGTATCATCATCATCAATATTATAATAATTTTAACGTCGTCAACATCACCATCATCATTTCTTCATTATCATAACTTCCATCACTCATCATCATCATCATCATCATCAAGCAGCCGGTCAAGCGTTATGCCACTGAAGAATCGACCCTGATGCAGCCAGAACTGGATGGTCGTGAGGACGAAGAATTTCAGCAACGCACCGTTCGGCATTCAGGCGCCCTTCATTTGCACCAGGTCACTTTTTTCCATGAAACTGTTCACTGCTGACATCAGTAAATCCCCACAACCATGTGGATGAGACTTGTCCACGTAGTTCTGTCCGTAGCGCTCATGGACGCTACGGTAAACCTTTCTTCGCCTGTCGTGACCCTGGAGCACAAAGAAAGGATTCGCCACTAAACCAAACCCTTCTACACTCATTCCTAACGGTCCATCGACGATGTCTGTTCGCCCACTGCAATCGTCTGTGGCAATGTCGGTCGGTAAGGAAAGGACTTCTCGGGTCTTCGAGTCGAAAGACCAGCGTCATGCACCCGAATCTTGACCGTTTGAATTGAAATACGACGAGCTGCTGGCCTTGACTAGACCGTCAACGACGCAGATGCAAATCGATACCTGAGGTGACGTAGCTGTGCGAAGCGGTTTATACTTTCAATTGCAACATCTTCAGTTGTAACATCTTCAGTTGTAACATCTTCAGTTGTAACAGCTTCAGTTTCAGCAACTTTAATTGCAACATTTTCAGTTGCAGCATCTTAAATTGCAACATGTTCACTTGCAAGATCTTTAGTTGAAACATCTTCAATTGCAGCATCTTTAATGGCAGCATCTCCAATTGCAACATCTTCAGTTGCAACGTCTTAAATTGCAACATCTTCAATTGCAACATTTTCAGTTGCAACATTTTCAGTTGCAGCATCTTCGAATGCAACATCGTCAATTGCAACGTCTTCAGTTACAACATCTTTAATTGCAACACCTTCATTTGCAAAATCTTAAATTGCAACATCTCCAGTTGCAGCATCTTCAGTTGCAACGTCTCCAGTTGCAGCATCTTCATTTGCAAAATCTTAAATTGCAACATCTCCAGTTGCAACATCTTCAGTTGCAACATTTTCATTTGCAGCATCTTTGATTGCAATATCGTCAATTGCAACATCTTCAGTAACAACATTTTTAATTGCAACACCTTCATTTGCAACATCTTTAATTGCAACATTTTAAATAGCAACATATTCAGTTGCAACATTTTCGGTTGCAACATATTTAGTTGCAAATAGTTCCTTTAGTTGACGCAAATAACAATGTGACTCTGGTACTATATTATGCTATGCGCCACTGGCGAGAAACGGGTACTTTATGTTTACTGATGTTGTTATACCATATGGTTTTAGTATCATACCATATGGTTTTAGTGTTATGCCATATGGTTTTAGTGTTGTGTTATGCCATATGGTTTTAGTGTTATGCCATATGGTTTTAGTGTTATACCATATGGTTTTAGTGTTATGCCATATGGTTTTAGTGTTATACCATATGGTTTTAGTGTTATACCATATGGTTTTAGTGTTGTGTTATGTCATATGGTTTTAGTGTTATGCCATATGGTTTTAGTGTTATACCATATGGTTTTAGTGTTGTGTTATGCCATATGGTTTTAGTGTTGTGTTATACCATATGGTTTTAGTGTTATACCATATGGTTTTAGTGTTATGCCATATGGTTTTAGTGTTATACCATATGGTTTTAGTGTTATGCCATATGGTTTTAGTGTTGTGTTATGCCATATGGTTTTAGTGTTATGCCATATGGTTTTAGTGTTATACCATATGGTTTTAGTGTTATGCCATATGGTTTTAGTGTTATACCATATGGTTTTAGTGTTATACCATATGGTTTTAGTGTTGTGTTATGTCATATGGTTTTAGTGTTATGCCATATGGTTTTAGTGTTATACCATATGGTTTTAGTGTTGTGTTATGCCATATGGTTTTAGTGTTGTGTTATACCATATGGTTTTAGTGTTATACCATATGGTTTTAGTGTTATGCCATATGGTTTTAGTGTTATACCATATGGTTTTAGTGTTATGCCATATGGTTTTAGTGTTATACCATATGGTTTTAGTGTTATGCCATATGGTTTTAGTGTTATGCCATATGGTTTTAGTGTTATGCCATATGGTTTTAGTGTTATGCCATATGGTTTTAGTGTTTTACCATATGGTTTTAGTGTTATACCATATGGTTTTAGTGTTATACCATATGGTTTTAGTGTTATACCATATGGTTTTAGTGTTATACCATATGGTTTTAGTGTTATACCATATGGTTTTAGTGTTATGCCATATGGTTTTAGTGTTATGCCATATGGTTTTAGTGTTATGCCATACTCTTTTAATGCCGATTAACCTCCTCATTGCTATAGCCAGTGTCTTGTCTTTAGGTTTGTTTTACAAGTAGTTATCATTTGCCTAAACGAATGCCTAATCTCTGTTCACAATATCAATTATCGTACAATACACCATAGTTCATATAATTTTATTAGTCTTACCTTATTAAACAGGGAAGATTGGCTAATAAACAGCATCCTTTCTCGGAAGCTGAAATATTTTGGTCGTATCCAGCGCACGACAGATTGAAAAAAATTATGACAGAAGGCATGGTACCAGGAAGGAGAGGCAGGGGCAGACCGACACGAAGATGGGCACAGGATATAAGTGACTCCTGAAGTATGAAAGTACATGAGGTGGAAAAACTGGCGAGAGACTGAGTTTCTTTCAGACGGTCTGTGATGAGAGCGACGTTATGCAAAGGACCTACTACATGATGATGATGATGACCTTATTAAAGAGAAAACTTTACACCCCCCCCCCCTCTCCCCACCACTCAACTGGGTATGTCTCCCCCCTCCCCCACAAATTTGAGATTATTCACTGTCAACAGACTCTGGCGAAATACCTCGGCAGATGTGTTGCTAGTAAAGTCAGTAAGACTTTTTATATAATTATAGGTTCTAAGGGATCAAGGGTGCTCTTTAATTTTGCTATCATCTCCACCTTCCGCTTTTGCCGTAAAGCCGCGCACAAGTGAAAATTGAGAGGGTTGACTTCGTTGCACTACGTTTTATTCCATACACTCTGTGTGTGAGCGTGTGTGTGTGTGTTGGTGTGGGTGATTAAAATTATGTTTGTGAATGTGTGTTCGTCTGTGTGATGTCTACGAACTCTGGTGACACATACGTGTGTGACTGTATATCTATTGGTGTGGTTACAAGCTTCTATAATGTCTTACTGCATTTTGTCCCAGCAGAAGCATAGATTAACCTTCAACTTTGCATGTGACCTCTGAAGTTGCAATATATGCAGCATCTGCAATGATGTTAGACTTTTACAGTTGTGTGTTAGTCCCCTTAGCAACTGAAGATCCTGTTGAGCTGACGCCTGTAGTTGACGTTCAGCTTCAGGTAGACCAGGAAGCTGCTACTGCAGCCCACAGACGCGCAGGTGAAGGACAGAGACCACAAGACGGTGCTGAGGTTTTCTTGTTTTCCGTTGTTGGTGCCTGGGAATGAATAGTATACGGATGTTGTTATCATCTTTGGGACGTTGCAGCAAGTCAGTGTTATGGCCAGGACGAGAACCACTTTGACCAGACGTCTCTCGCGATTAGATAGTGCCGATGCATCTTTAGGATGAGCTAGTTTTTTAATTCCGTTGCTGATTCGGATATCCTGGCTAGAACTTTTGCGAACTTTAGAGGAAGCTTCTAAGGAATGGCCCATCCAGACAGCACAAATGATGATTGTAGCCTGTGAGCAAAGCCACATGGATACTCCTGCAGTTAGATCTAGAACGAAATCTACCAGCCTTACATAGTGATCATTACTTGGCTGTGCTGTGACGTCCCATGATTCTAGTGTTGTCATGTTATAATCGAATGATGAAGACGTTTCTGTCGATTCCACACCGTCGTTCATATAAGCAGGACCGTGCATGCTGATGTGTACACAGTAGATTATCAACGTGACCACAATACATCGATACCTTGTGAAGACCTGCTTAACTTTAAACGGGGAAACCACACAATAACACCTCTCTACAGACACCATTGCGGTGATCCAGCAGAAGATTTCGTAGAAAACACAAACAGGCCAACCGAGTGAGTAGTAACCAAAATACGTGGCCTCGGCAGAAATATCCGGGCATAGGAGACTTACAATGTAACAAGTGCAGATTGCCAGTTGTATAATTGTAACTAGGAAGTCAGTCAATGCAAGTGAAAAGAGACCAACACTCATGCTGTCTTTGAGGCCCAATTTTGAGAAGACGATGATGTTGATGAGGTTAGTGGCTACCCCTGTCACAGAGATGATCATACCTACTACAGTGTCCAGGTAAATGTGAAGGTATATCATAACATCGTCGCTTATAGCTTGGTGTATGTCGTTCTTGCGATTAATAACCCCAGTGTAGTGCTCGTGGATAATTGTATTATTTCTCGTAGGCATTGTTGTTAGTTTTAGCTGATTTACAAGATCATAACGGTCTCACTTGTGTTCAGAATAAAATAACTACTATCGAAAAGGCAGCATTAGTCCAGAAATATAATCCGATATAGTTGCGTTTGTTGAACTTGCAACATGAACTTTTTTATTCACAATATTGTAAGACGTCTGTTATGTATTGATCGATTTGATGCATTCATCGGATCATTATCATTGACACACTCTTTATAAATGAGAAATAAAGTAATGACATATTATGTCGAAATTGTTCTGCTTATGTCAATGAATCTTAGAATTGGAACAAATGAATAAGGGAGAGCTTTGAGGCAACGGAGATGTTGTGTCTGGGTGGATTGTTGTGAATACCCTGAACAGCCAGAGTAAGCAACAAAAGCCGAGAAAAGGCTTATGAAATTAGGTAATTAAATGCATATTAAAAAAACATAGAAAGAAAGGGCAGTTTGAAAAGAAGCAATGTGTTGAAGAACATCGTGCTAATTTGACAGTTTAGCGATACAGGAGACATATGCAGACCGATAGATTTATTACTTTATTGCGGTATAGTTTGAGACGATGCCGTAGAAGAATATCGTTAACAAAATATACCTAGAACATCTATGATCACTTTTCGATAGATACCAACATCTCCTCCACCTGGTACGACACGAGGCCATGATAATGATCGTAAACATGTCAATGTTTATGCGGTAAGACGTTCTATTGTGTCACTGCAGCGTTTCTTGTGATGATCTGTTGTATTGAAACGCTCTTGAATGTTGCCTTTCGAAACGGCTCTGAAGGATTTATGTTTCAAAAAGGGTGTTAGCTGCCGAAAAGCTGTGACAACACAGGTTATAATTAGAAAATAGCAGATGTAGAATGCCAATTTCAAAACAACACACAAAATGCATGGCTGTTCCTACAATAAGCCTTTATCATTTATGTAAATGAACTCTTCTGTTTTCTATGTTTTTCTATTTTCTATCTATAAGTTTTTCTATCTTTCTACTTCCTTCTATGAGTGCCAATCAATACCTTGTCTTTTACTTTATTATTATATTTATCATTTATGGTGTAATGGAAATAGACGTAAAGAGCAGTGATTCTGGTGATTATCATTTAAAATAGCATGAATGTATTGGGACTTGCCATCACTGCCTAGCGACAGACTGTTACATATTCTGTCTCCTACTTCAGCGGCTGAAACAACATCCAACGCAACCCATGCAACAGCTGTAGGAAACTGTAGGAGTTTCCTAATATAACATTTTAATACAATGGAACGTCGTTTCTGGGATTTTTCTTTTGGGATTCGCTGAAAGAAGTGGATGTGTCACTAAGTCGTGATTTTTTAAAAGAGCAGTCCCAGATGGGTAGCAACAAGTGAAATAAAAAAAACATCAGTTGCTAACAATAGGTTCCTACCCGTTTGGTATCGGCAGCATGTATACCCCCACCCTCCTGCTTTTTCATCTCCTTTTCCCACCTTCGTTGAGTGTCTCACAGACTCTCTGCTGGACAAGTCCCTCCAAATATAAGTCCTCTGTTTTGCAGCACTGCCCTATTTACGTACACCAGAGTCTAGCTGCCAACCCAAACTGACACAACCGGATCACACACTAACAAATGACGAATAGACCCACAACATTTCACACACATATCCACAACATGACTAACCCGTTCATATTGCAGGAAGACAACTATAAGACCACTATGGTCACACGCGGAATATTTTCACATTTCGGAACTATCCAACATCAAACACTGTTTTCAGTACTTCTTGGCAAAGTAAAATACTCAAAATTTTAAAACTATAAATGGTGGTCCAAAAGACATTATGTGGAAAAGCTCGCTCTCCTACGAGATACATCTGGCTAAATCAGAGAGAGGAAACACCAAACAAGACAAGGAAAGAAACGCACAGCTAACAACAGGGTGGAGGACGAGCGGTCTGACTCGGAAGGAAGCAACAAGCCCAGAAATGGCACAACTAGAATTAAGTCACGAAAGTGACGCAAATAATCCAGACCACAAATATAGGCGGAGACTGTTAGCAGCCTCGGCTAGCTAGCAGCAGTCTGAAAGTGGTCGACTTTTTTATTTTTTTTTTCTCAAAAGGACTAGGACCAGCACTGCCCACTCGATACCAGCGCGCTTTTACAGTACTTCGTCTTCCATATAAGAGACAGCAGCCTGTCTGTCAGCCTACTTATTGCCTCGCACATTCGCAGATATGCAGCACCGTTTATTAGATTGTGCCAGTAGATGCTACGTCAGTTAGTTAGACTCGTGGGTAAATTATGTTTGGAGAACGCTCAAAATAGCTTCAGGGTAGAAGTTTGGAGGAATAAATCGAAGCTTAAGTGATCACATCATTAAGCATGGAAATGGTCGTTGATGAAACAACTGCTGGTGTCAGTGGTTCCCAAAGATTATCTAAAATAGCTTCAGGGTAGAAGTTTGGAGGAATAAATCGAAGCTTATGTGATCACATCATTAAGCATGGAAATGGTCGTTGATGAAACAACTGCTGGTGTCAGTCGTTCCCAAAGATTATCTAAAATAGCTTCAGGGTAGAAGTTCGGAGGAATAAATCGAAGCTTATGTGATCACATCATTAAGCATGGAAATGGTCGTTGATGAAACAACTGCTGGTGTCAGTGGTTCCCAGAGATTATCTCATGGTGTCTTCACTGTTTGATTGATACATATGGTAAAGAGAGAAAAAAAGGAGGACTGTGCTTGCCGCTCATTAGTGCTTCAATTCTACGGAGAATGTGAAGATATTGTCCTGGGCGTGCGAAAGTTCCTAAGTTAGTTCCCAGAACGCCTATATTTAGTACTTTTCAAAAGAGGATATCTTCGGTAAAATCAATATAGCTCTGTCCGCATCCACGAAATGGCTACCCGTCGGCTGAGCTTCGCACGAAGCACGAACTCCGTATCTTCAGCAGCGGTCTCCATGATCTCTGTAAAAAATGTATACATGAACTAAACGACACGTACGTGAAACGAACCCACGACTTTTAGAGTGCACGGCAAATGTCTTGATCACTGCACCTCAACAACTCCCATATGAAAGCTTAGTAATGCAGTCACGGGAAAAATATCTTTATAATGATACAGCCTACAAAGACTAAAGGAACATTAAAAACAAAACTGGAAGCACTCCAGCAACTTGATTTCGGAGAAGTGTTTATGTATCACAACTGAGTGCAACGAGTATCTATAGCCTTCAGTGTCAGCTGTAGTTCCCATGGAACGTTTACGGTCATATCTCCATTGAAGTGACGTCATTTATACCAGCGAGTAACATTAGTAAATGTCCTTGGTTGTCGAGGTGGCATTACTGCGGACGAACTCAGCAGGTCATCGAGAAGTCCGCTAAGACTTATAAGACATGGACCAATGAAACCAATCCTTGAACTTAAATACAGTAACACCGCAGACTTTTTGCAGCTGACATCTACTTTCAGTTAGTCTGCTCGTGTATTATAAATAGTTCTAATTACATATATTGTTTTTCATCGACTTGACTGTAGCATTGACGGGAAACCCAACAGGCGGACTGTTGTTTCTGTTATTGTATAGAATTACTGCTGTCTTTGTTATCAGTAATTGTTAGTCCCTGCTGCCTCATTACCAATAAGATGGGCGGGGGTATACAGCTGGCACGTCAGAGAAGCTTAGTGCGAGTTGCGATGGACTTTGATTTGGCATAAGGATATATTAACAGAAATGATTGTGGCTGTGTGTGTGTGTGACGTTGCTCGTGGATATGTCCCCGCATCTAACCACAGTTGTTAACAATTAATGCGTACCGCTGCAGGGAAGGCGTGCGCTGGGAAGTGGCATGTGATGTGTGGTTGTGTAGTGTGAGGTTGTGTGGTGTTGAATTAAGTGGTGTTGGACTGTGCGATGTAAGGTTGTTTGAGGGGTTCATAATTATTGACCGAAGAGTTGATCGTTACGTTTCGTTTGTGTTAAAAATTATTTGGAAGCAGCAAAGATGTGGTTTTATAGACAAAAGATGAGAATACCCTAGGCAGATAAAAAGAGTAATGAAGACGTCTTGAAAGAAACTACATCACAAAAAAACTGATTGCCCTCTTCAGAAAGCGACAATCTACATTCTTTGGCCATGTCATGAGAAGAAGAAACTGGAGTACATCGCGACAGCAAGATAAGTAGAGGGAAAGAGAGGCAGGGGGAGAATGTGCTGGACTGTTCGACATCATGACATAAACAATCTTCTGTGTTATTGAAAGGTACCCTAACATGTCAGCTAAGAAGTATTCCCATATTATTAGTAGAGAATACACCTTCGTGCACAGTGAGAAGTGCACCCGTATGGTAAAGAGATCTACAACCCTGTGCCTTGTGAGAAGTTTATCCATGTATGTAGTGAGAAGTATGTTGGTATGTCTAGAGAAGTATACGTGTACGATTTGTGTGAATTACGCATATATCCTTATTAAGAAGCATACTATAAGGAAAATATTAAGTTTACCAAATGGACAGTGAGAAATATACGATGTACATGCCGATTCAACTATATTTGCTCAGGATCCAAAATGTTGAAAATGAGGATCATCACTGGCCAGTGAGCCTAGCCTGAGCGCAAAAAGATTTTTAAAAAAATATTATTTCACAGTTTTGGCAATGATCCGCAGGCCACTTACTACTTCTGTGTTGGTTGCATTCTGCTCGCGGGCCATATGGGCGGTGAGAAGTATACCTATACATGAAGTGAATTATTACTAAGTATTAGGGCTGTACTGAATTTTCGCTTCGTATTCGCCATGGGGCCAAATAGTGGACCTAATAACTATTCGGTATTCGGGCGAATGCTTGCAGTCAGGTTGAATACGAATAGTTGTTACCATACACACGTTTCTGCATATACTGTGATGGTCTGAAATAACTCATTAACACAAAGTAGCTGTTGCCTAAGTCTGTTGTAGAGGGGACAACTGCGACCTGGTTGCGTGGTACAGCAGCTGGCAAGGTCTTTGCCTGCTGACTCGACCGAGGCATTACAGCAGAGGTTTTCAAACTGCGTGCTTATGCCAGGGGTGCGAAAATAAAAAAAAAGTCGGCTATAAATTGTGACATTATTAAAGAAGACATGAAGATACTTAAAAGTTAAAATTTAAATTTTTGTTGCAAAAAAGGAACATAATCTGAACATTGACTTGAGATCCCACCCTACTCCTGTACTGTGAAGTACGACCAAGTCCAGTCCGACATCACATAAATCTATTGCTGACAAGCACCCATCATCCTTATCAAGTAGCAAAAAGCGGCTGCTAACCAAAGGTCATCATAAAGTGTCAGAGTTGAGTTGAGTTGATTTAAGAACCGACACTACACCACTCGGGACATTCTCAAAAGCGCTCCGTCCCCATCTTCAGCAGCCAACACAGAGTTTCCAGTACCAGTGGTGCCAGTAGCAGATTTTATATCTGTCTTGCCTTTCCTCTGAGCGTCGAGTATCAGCCAGATCCCCTTGTCATCCCCCTCCCCCGCCCCCACTCTCACCAGACTGTGATGATACATTTTTCTGTTCCGGATTGTACACGTGCTTTCACCAGGCCTTAACCACGTCTGACTTATCATGCATCGCTCGCCCACCATGTTGGACAGAGCCAGCCAATCTGCCCGCCTGTTTATTTCCCAACACACTGCATGCCATGTGAAAAGATCCAGACATTGCTCTTCACTCTTCACCTCTGAAACGAAATATGCCACTTTGCATGAAGCACGCCTGTCTTCACCTTCCTCGCCATGCTTTCTGAGCCACTTACAATTACGAAGTGTGTTTGTATCATGTTCTCTAGCCAGCGGAAAGCTGCAGTGACCGCCTCCACCTCTATTCGTAAGCTGGATGTTGTGGTATCTTACGCTAGGCTCTCCGGCACCAAACGTCGACCAATCTCTTTTGCCAAGAACCCGCCAGGCACTCCATGTGCGTTTCGACACTAAACCATCTGTATTAATAATCACTTAATCCGAGCGAGCATTATCCTGAATTTCCACCTTTGTGGCACCTGCACTCCAGGCTCAATGTGGTTGTGACTCTATACAAGTCTGACTGTTCTTCTGGCACTCCGACCCACTACTCCTCTCAAAACCAGGATGCAAACATGTCTGATCGTGTCCTTCGGCTGAGCCATCCATGACCTCCCTCTTATTAGCCACAGACCCTTTACTACATCTAGCTCTTCGTGCAAAGGGTGATTTGAGTTGGCAACTAATCTCAGGAATGACTTCGCCTGCAGCATCTTGAGCCTACCTGCAACAATCGGCAAACCAAAAATGTGGTAGAAATACTGGGGTGTCTCTGGCACATTCCTGAATTTCCTGCATAGCTGCGTTCTGCATACACCCTAGTGCCATAGAAACCTGACAACACGTATTTTTATTTTTTGGACGAGAATGTTGTAAAAATAATTATTTAATCTACTATGTCCATAATACTGTGTTGAAAAATGATTTTTATCTCTTTAGTTCATTATTTACTTTATGCATTCAAATTAAAGCTTTTTTGAAAGTCTGATTTAATTTTTTTTATTTTTATTTTATTTTTAAATGACGCTGGGACAAAAAATGTGAATGCGTACGTTACATGACAGGAAACGTTGTAGTCTGGACACTCTATTTCACAGCTCGCCTCATCTGGCTTTATCTGAGCACAGATTCAACGTCAAGGCACTCAGAGCAAGTCCATGTTAGCTCCATCTCCCTCATCAACAGGTCTCTGGACTGACAGTACCCGTTGTCATCTGGTTAACCTACTGCTTTTTCTGAGTGATGAGTAGCACACACAGCGCGTCATACACAGGTTTTTAGAGTCTTCCATTTGACTTGTTAACTCGTCACAGAGGCAACAGATCACCCCTGCCCTATGGCAACAGATCACACCTGCCCTATGGCAACAGGTCACCCCTGCCCTATGGCAACAGATGACCCAAGCCCTATGGCAACAGATCACCCCTGTCCTATGGCAACAGATCACCCCTGCCCTATGGCAATAGATGACCCAAGCCCTATGGCAACAGATCACTCCTGCCCTATGGCAACAGATGACCCAAGCCCTATGGCAACAGATCACCCCTGCCCTATGGCAACAGATCACCCCTGCCCTATGGCAACAGATGACCCAAGCCCTATGGCTACAGATCACCCCTGTCCTATGACAACAGATCACCCCTGTCCTATGGCAACAGATCACCCCTGCCCTATGGCAACAGATCACTCCTGCCCTATGGCAACAGATCACTCCTGCCCTATGGCAATAGATCACCCTTGTCCTATAGTAACAGATCACTCCTGCCCTATGGCAACAGATCACCCCTGTACTATGGCAACAGATGACCCAAGCCCTATGGCAACAGATCACACCTGCCATATGGCAACAGATCACCTCTGCCCAGTGGCAACAGATCACCCCTGCCCTATGGCAACAGATCACCCCTACCCTATGGCAACAGATCACCCCTGCCCTCATGGCAACAGATCACCTCTGCCCAGTGGCAACAGATCACCCCTGCCCTATGGCAACAGATCAAACCTACCCTATGGCAACAGATCACTCCTGCCCTATGGCAACAGTACACTCCTGCCCTATGGCAACAGATCACTCCTGCCCTATGGCAACAGATCACCCCTGCCCTATTGCAACAGATCAGCCCTGCTCTATGGCAACAGATCAGCCCTGCCCTACGGCAACAGATCACCTCTGCCCTATGGCAACAGATCACCCCTGCCCTATGGCAACAGATCACCCCTACCCTATGGCAACAGATCACTCCTGCCCCATGGCAACAGATCACTCCTGTCCTATGGCAACAGATCACCCCTGCCCTATGGCAACAGATCAGCCCTGCCCTATGGCAACAGATTACCCCTGCCCAGTGCAGCTGCAACACCACCGAATTGGGGCTAATCCAGTCAACCTATCTGCAAGGCCCTGTCCTGCTATGATACAGAGATGCGGCCCCATGAGGCGGCACTGTGAGGGAAGTGGAGTAAGCAGTGAAATCAAAATACAATTACTGTAAAAAAAAAAAAAAAAAAAAACTCATTTAATTGCCGGATTCGAAGACTTGCATCGTACTGAAAACATCTACCGCTGGGCTCTGTCTGTCTGCCTCTTCTTTACAAAACACGCTTATATGGCCCTGGCAAAATATCCATGTGACTGTCACCACCTGCGAGCTTTGGACTGATGCGATCCATACGAAGAAAACATGATTCCGCCTTTTTGAGCATGCTTTGCAAATCCGATGCCATGACAACACGAGTGGCTGAGATTGTCTTCAAGCAGTTACCGCCTCAATCTGCATTCTCCTGCTGGATGTGGTAAGGTCTTATGTCAAGCTTTACTGTCACCACCCCCTCCCCCGCCTCCCAAGCCATGCTTTCGAAATGAAGCCGCATGCACTCGTTATGTCCTTGTCAGTAACTCATCTGTGTGTATAATCACGTCCCCTGACCTAGAGCTGTCTTCTGTTTGCTGAACCGCTGTGTCTGTACGACCCGCCACCCATTTCCTGCCTTCTCCTCGTCTTAACGACGTATATGTGCCCGGCTCGCTAGCGTAGTTGGTTAACGCTGACTTCGCCGCGACCAGGTGACGAACTCCTTGTGGTCCGGGTTCACTCCCGGGGGGTAGGCAGAAAAGCCACATTTCTCCCAGAATAACAGTAGCTATCATGGAATCAAGACCGAACGGTTGCGATATCCATAGTACCGAGTGGACCAAGGGTTCCTAGTTAGATAAGACTCCCAGCCTCTCTGTCTCTGAATTAGAAATGTTTTCTGTGGACTCCAGGGTCAATAAATTAGTATTTCGGACACCCCCTCCACCCCTTTCCCGCTTCCCCGCTTACACACACGCGCGCACACAGAGAAAGGCCCCCACACCACACCCCTCCACACATATACACGCACAAATGCAGGGCAACAAAGCAGGCGGATTATGAGGTTTAACAACCCCGCACCCACCCACATTCACACCCGCACACGCGCTCGCGCACAAAGATGACACATAAACTACACAGACGCGCACCAAAGTTGGCGCATTGAAAGGTTCAAACAATCACTGAAACGCATAAAAACGGAGTGATTGTTTGGGATGTTTCTGTTTTACATACTTCTGCAACCGGACACTGATTGTTATGTCTGTTAAATATTTACCACATGATTTGCATATCACTGACAATATCTGTGACACTCTCGTTCCTCTATACAGTCTGATGTACACGGTCAACAAGCGTCATCTACAGCCCTTCTGTGAAACGATGGTAATCGCCTGAGAACCGTTTGAACTTGAATTCCTGTTTATCTAAAGTAAAGGACCGTTGTCCACGCCTTCAGGTCAACATAACGCCGGCTGCCTTTACTTCCCGGGATTTAACCTGGCACCCACTTAAGACTAGGTTGACCTAAAAGCCGAGGTCATTTCTAAATATTCAAAACACCGGATCTGTTCTTATATTAAAGAACTCAAAGAAGATAGCCGAACAAGGATGGATGCGATGATTCCACGACAGAGTTGATGAGCTTCCTTGACTGACTGTATAGCTCCCACCTGTACTGCTAACTCAGGGTTTTGCATCAGACGGAATGCCTAGTTGAGTTGAGTTGAGTCCAGAATTGACATCACAGCACGTGGGGCATTTGCATGCATGCTCCGTGATCATCTTCAGCAGCTAGCGAAGAGTTCCCATACTGATGGTACCGGTCACAATCTGGTTACATGTCCGTCTGGCCTTTCCTCTGAGTGTAGTAAGCCGGACAGACCCTCTGGTTACACCCAGGTGCCTCATTCTCTCCAGGTCATAAGAATCTTTTTTTTTCTCTACTGATTACGTTGCTTGTTCCCAAGGGGCCTTGACCATATCTGCTTTGTCATATATCAATTCACCACCCAGTGGCATGGCCTGGAGAAAAGATTGGAAATGCCTAATGTGCGATGAAGTCGATCGTAATAACATAACATAACATCACGGCGACCTTGATGCTAATCCAACAGGAACAAATTTCAACTATCCTTTTCAGTCTTTTAAAACTGATATTACCGGGGCAGACTGTGTCTGTCATGTACTGCCTTGATGTGCTCGCCTATCCTGGGACTATTCAGTGCGTTCCTTCGCTTATCTAAGTAACCATGTTTAACTCTACTTTTTGTGAAGTATCGGTTATAATTGTGGAAGCTAAAATGGCTTGGTTTTCATTGGTTGCCATTTAAATTGGTTTCTGTGCCATCCGTGTCTGTCTCAGGTGACAGGGTCTTAGCTGTCTTTGGCTGTCGTTGCCTAGAATACTGTTGATAACGACTGTGCTGTCTAAAGTGTCATTTTGCCGGTCAGTTCCACGATATTTTCCCCAAACAAACTAGGTCACGTCCCAATCATAACCTTTTCAGACTGCTCTGCTGCCCGAGGAAGGGGGCGGGGGGTAACTGGTTGCCGCTATGTTGCTTTCTTTCAGGCTTGTCTTGCAATTACGATTTTCTTCCGAGAAAGAGGATGCCCGTGACATAGGTTGCAGCACTCTCTAGGGGATTGTGTGTTAGACCCAGTTTGTAGTGTTAAAAGCTCTGGCGTGCTTAAATATACAACACGCAATATCAACGGCATTGTCGAACACCCCCGTAGCAGTGTGCAAAGGTCGAGTGACTCAAAATCGACCAATCATAAATGAGCTAGTGTGTATGTGGGGCAGTCTTTGTGTGTCGCTCTGCCTCCGACAATCCTTGTAATGGCTCCTGGGATGTTTTTGCCAGTTTATTCAGTGTCTTTTTCCCAATTTGTGCCTCGATGATTTCTCTTGATTTTGTTTGTGTCTCTGTTGCAGACTTTGTGAAGGCTTCTTCGACAACCTTGGTCTGCATCTAATTAGAATATAGTATATGGGGATTGTTGTGAAGTGCATGTTTCAAATTATCCGCTGCCTTAGACCAACCATACATGCTGTAACGTTTATACCACATGCTGTAGCATCTCTAGCACATGCTGTAACATTTATACCACATGCTGTAGCATCTCTAGCACATGCTGTAACATTTATACCACATGCTGTAGCATCTCTAGCACATGTTGTAACTTTTCTACCACATGCTGTAACATCTCCACTACATGCTGTAGCATCTCTACCACATGCTGTAACATCTCTACCACATGCTGTAACATCTCTACCACATGCTGTAACATGCTGTAACAACTCTGCCATATTCTGGAACATTTCTACCACATGCTGTAACCTCTCTGCCACATGCTTTAACATTTCTTCTATATGCTAAAACATTTCTACTATATGTTGTAACATTTCTACTATATGTTGTAACATTTCTACCATATGTTGTAACAATTCTACCATGTGTTGTAACATTTCTACCATATGTTGTAACATTTCTACCATATGTTGTAACATTTCTACCATATGTTGTAACATTTCTACCATGTGTTGTAACATTTCTACCATATGTTGTAACATTTCTACCATATGTTGTAACATTTCTACCATATGTTGTAACATTTCTACCATATGTTGTAACATTTCTACCATATGTTGTAACATTTCTACCATATGTTGTAACATTTCTACCATATGTTGTAACATATCTGCCACATGCTGTAACATCTCTACCACGTGCTGTAACATCTCTGCCACATGCTTTAACATCTCTACCACATGCTGTAACGTCTCTTCCACAGGCTGTAACATCTCTATCATATGCTGTAACATCTCTACTACATGCTGCAATATCTCTACCACTTGCTGTAACATCTCTGCCACATGCTTTAACATCTCTACTACATGCTGTAACATCTTTACCACATGCTATAATATTTCTACTACACAGTAATATCAGACGTATTGTTACACTTCGACTTTGTTCATGTTGCGAGACGCACATGACCGTTGGGCGTCTTCTAAATTTGTTCGACCAGACAAACCAAGACACACACGAACCGTTTTCCTGAACTTGGAGTTTAATTTGAAATACACAATGAAGTTCACCGAGCAACCTATGTTGGAAATAATGGGAGCAATATTCCACAGTAGAGCCGTTAAGTTTCTTTGACCGCCTGTGTTCATACCCGGTAGAGTATGGTAGACCATATATACCATATATTTAGGAATATTGCAAACCGTTAGAATTAGCGCAAGAACCAGGACAACTTTGACGAGTCTTTTCTCACGAGTTGTCAGTTGTGAGGCAGTTGCGTTACTGATGTGGTCTGTCGGCATTGCTTTTGGTGCTTGTCGTATTTTAGAAGATATTTGCAGTGAATGGTTTAGCAATACTGCGCTCACGATGACTATGATATTTGACAAGCAAAGCCATACAATGCCTAGTGATATATCAAAAAGAAATTCTAAATGTGCGGTTCCGTCGTTTAGAATTACGGTAAACACCTCAGTAAATGTTACCGTAGTGTTGAAACCAACGAGCATAGTCGGCTTTTTGATCCATTTCATTCTGTGTGAAATGAAAACGGGAATATACATACACATATGTACAAAATATATGGTCAAAATGACCAAACCGCATCGAAATCGTGTGAAGATATGCTTGACTGTGAAGGGAAAGACAACACAGAGGCATCTTTCTAAGGATACACAGGCTGTGATCCAACACGAGATACGGTAGGTGGCATTCACAGTCCAGCCAATCACATTGTTCCCCAGTGCCCGAAGGTCCACGGGCCCTGAGTATATGACATCGACGGCGTAGCACGTACAGCTTGTAACTTAACACACAGATTGAATCACATCTGTCATCGATAAAGCGAATAGCCCCACGCTCATACTGTCTTTGAGACCGATCTTGGAAAAAACAACCATGTTGAATACGTTACTGACCATACCGAGTAGAGCAGCACACTCTCTTGCAACCAAAGCTAGAGAAATCTGAATCCATACCATGTCTTCATCCTGGATGATCTGTGACCTGCTTTTTGCGGACAATTCTGGTGTTTGCTGATTCATATAGCCGTTTTTAAGTCAAAATGTTGTGTACTCGTCGTAAGTTTCGATTGCATTAATTACATTAACTGTTATGTTGATAAAAACTAGATTTAGAGTGCTGCGATTACAAAGAAACAGTCTCACTTAGGGAAAGGGAGAACCCGTGATTCTACTATATAAAAGATGGCACGATAGACAGCATTTTAAATACTTGTCGAGTGGCTCTTTGTCACATTTTAGTATATTCTTTTGTTTTTCAATTAATTTTTTTTTTGTACGGTGCAGTTTTTTTTTTTTTTTTTTTTTTTTTGGTTTTAAAAAGTACAGAGATAGAAATATCAGACTGCAAATAAACAGCCAATCACGATAAAGAAAAATTCACATTTTGCTATCGAGAACGCGAGCGCGCAAAACTGTACTATTTCCACTTTTATTGACTTGTCTGATTTTAGTATATCCTTCGTTGGCTCCACACGTATAGATGTATTGTTATGTTAATTTAAAACTATAGATGTATCATGATCTAGCTACAAAGCAACAGATCACCTGACTTTGCTGTCTAGAATCTTAGCTCACACAACTACACTTTTTGTATCGAGTGTCGCGTGGTATATTTGAAACTATGATATATTGTGTCTTTATGACATATTGTGTTACCGTTGTAACTATATACCTGGGCTAAACTTTACATTTCTTGTCATTGTTAGACAGTAAAAATGCCATAGTAACAAATTCTAAAAATATTTCATAGCAAACAAATTGTTACAGTTCTAATTAGGCTGTATCCCTTTGTCAGAACTACTTCACTGTTGTGATTTTCCCCCTCAAGCAATCAGTGTGCCAAGTTCTAATTTGTTTCATCATTTGTGCAGGAGAATGCGATTATTTTTCTTTGTTCTCCCAATTATAGATGGAAGTCGTTAGCATATCATCTGTTGTTAGTGTGTCTGGGTTATTTCTTTCATATAACTTCTTACAACACTGGAAACTGTGAATCGTTGAAAATTATTTAATCAAAATAATACGTTTTTGCCAAATCAAACCGCTGTTGCTTTTATTTCTTCTTCTCTCCCCCCCCCCCCCCCCCACCCCCCCCCACCCCCTTTTCCCAATTTTGTTTACCTGTTGGAATAAAACCGGGCTTGTTTTAAAATTAATGATGAAAGCTTTTAAACCAATTAAAATAGTTGTGCATGATTACTGTTAGGCATTGTTTCATTTCTACATAATTCCCATTCAGTCAACCTCAAGTATTCTTCCATCCTCGCAACTTGCAAATGAGTCTTTGCATGATTACTGTATAGGGGTGGTGGGGGGGGGGGTTTCATTTCTACATAATTCACATTCAGTCAACCTCAAGTATTCTTCCATCCTCGCAACTTGCACGGGGACGGATGGGGGGTTTTGAACACAGGGGGGGGGTGGGGGGGGGGGGGGGGGGGGGGGGGGGGGGGGGGGGGGGGGGGGGTGGGGGGTGGGGGGGGGAATTAGTTACTTTGCCCACCAAGTATTGCGCCAAACAGTAATTAATTCAAGATACTGCTCGCTCAGAGGATTTGATCAATTACCCAGATGGTTCAGTGTCAAAAGGCAACAGAAGTGCTTGGGGCTTCTTAGCAAAAGTAAATGGTCAACGTTTGGTGCAGGAGAGCCTAGGATATGATACCACAACATCCGGCTTAAGAATGGAGGTGGAGGCGGTCATTGCAGCTTTCCGCTGGTTAGAGAATACGACACACACACACACACTCACACACACACACACACACACACATTGTGATTGTAACTGACTCAGAGACATGCTGAGGAAGATCAGGACAGGCATGCTTCATGCAGAGTGGCATGCTTTGCTGCGGAGGACACGGGTGAGGAGTATTGTCTGGACTTTTTTTTACCGGGGACACCGGTGTGTTGGGAAATGAACAGGCGGGCAGACTGGCTGGCTCTGCACAATTTGGTGAGATACTAATGCATGATAAGGCAGACGTGGTTGGTTCCTTGTAGTAGAGTGTTCGGAGGAGCAGATATATCACCACTGTCTGGTGAGATTGATGCAAGGGGGGGGGGGGGGGGGTTGGGGT
Organism: Candidula unifasciata; assembly: GCA_905116865.2. NCBI lineage: Eukaryota > Metazoa > Mollusca > Gastropoda > Stylommatophora > Geomitridae > Candidula > Candidula unifasciata. Next base: position 17,138 of record CAJHNH020006902.1, on the reverse strand, counting down.
GACGAGAGGGTCTGGCAGATGCGCGAGGCTCAGAGGAAAGGCAAGACGGACGTTTAATCAGAATGCTACTGGCACCATTAGTAACGGAACTCTTTGCTGGCTGCTGAAGATGGGGACGGAGCGCTTATGAGAATGCCCCGAGTGCATCCAAATCAAATCAAATCACAAAACAGATGAAAAGAGTGAGTGAAGTTCAACCCCACTAAGACCGCTCAAAGAGAGATAAACAACAGGTGTTACAAAATGCCACCACTCGGATAAGAACCCCACCCACCCCTCCCCCTAATCACAAGATCTAGAAATCCTGTTCAACCGTTATGGTGTAACAAACAAAGTGAATACTGCTGCCAGAGAGCCTTCATCAGCACAGCACAGGAATATAAAGGGTTATAATTGTGAACAAGAATACGCAAACATCACTTAACTGAAGCATCTCCGAGAGAAATCCGCATGTCTGTCTGACCAGCCGAATCTCTGATACGCGTGTAAACACGGAAAGGCATGCCAGACTACAAAAAGCTGTGATAGGCAAAGGCCGTCCCTTCAAAAAAATAGATACAAATATACTGGACGTTATGTCCCTTGTGCGAGCACAAGTGAGAGCACTCCCAGCCTAAATGAATTTCCGCCTATATGTGTATAAAACACGCCCCAGCGAAACCAAGGGAGGGATGTTGTTCACAGGAACATGCACGTCTTAAATAATATACATTTGTCGGATAACGTGGTATTCTTTTCTAACTTCTCTTATAATTGTTGGGAACGAAACAGTGGATAGATCTCATTTGATCTGTATAACCCAAACGCTTATGTAGCACTAGCTGTGCCCTGCCACGCGTTGCTGTGGCCCCGAATGGTGTAATGGAATAGAAAGAAAGTAGCTCTCAGCTAAAACTGTCTGTCATAACCATCCCCCTTCCCTCCCCCTCCACCCAGTCATATCTCCCTTTCCGAAGGATTGAAAAATCATCCCTGGCGAAAATATTAAAATAGAAATTGTTAAGAAATGAGAACTTGAAAATAATGTTTTAAGCTCTCTCAGGTAACAGTGTCTGGCATAACACCCCCCCCCCCCCCCCCCCAGTCATATCTCCCTCTCCGAAAGATTGAAAAATCATCCATGGCGAAATTATTAAAATAGAAATAGTTAAGAAATGAGAACTTTAAAATAATATTTTAAGCTCTTCCAGCTAACAGTGTCTGGCATAACCCCACCCCCCCCCTTTTCCACCAATTATATCTCCCTCTCCGAAGGATTGAAAAATCATCACCGGGAGGATTTATTAAAATAGAAATAGTTAAGAAATCATAATATTAAAAAAAATTTTTAAGCTCTCTCAGCTAACGGTGTCTGGCATTACCCCACCCCCCCTCCCCCACCCCCGCTCCCCCACCCCCGCTCCCCCAATCATATCTCCCTCTCCGAAGGACTGAAAAATCATCCATGACGAAATTATTAAAATAGAAATAGTTAAGAAATTATAATATTAAAATAATATTTTAAGCTCTCTCAGCTAACGGTGTCTGGCATTACCCCACTCCCCCCACCCCCGCTCCCCCAATCATATCTCCCTCTCCGAAGAACTGAAAAATCATCCATGGCGAAATTATTAAAATAGAAATAGTTAAGAAATTATAATATTAAAATAATATTTTAAGCTCTCTCAGCTAACGGTGTCTGGCATTACCCCACCCCCCCCCCCCCACCCCCGCTCCCCCAATCATATCTCCCTCTCCGAAGGACTGAAAAATCATCCATGGCGAAATTATTAAAATAGAAATAGTTAAGAAATTATAATATTAAAATAATATTTTAAGCTCTCTCAGCTAACGGTGTCTGGCATTACCCCACCCCCCCCCCCCACCCCCGCTCCCCCAATCATATCTCCCTCTCCGAAGGACTGAAAAATCATCCATGGCGAAATTATTAAAATAGAAATAGTTAAGAAATTATAATATTAAAATAATATTTTAAGCTCTCTCAGCTAACGGTGTCTGGCATTACCCCACCCCCCCCCCACCCCCGCTCCCCCAATCATATCTCCCTCTCCGAAGGACTGAAAAATCATCCATGGCGAAATTATTAAAATAGAAATAGTTAAGAAATGAGAACTTCAAAATAATATTCTAAGCTCTCTCAGCTGTGTCTGGCATAAATCCCCCCCCCCCCCCCCCCAATCCTATCATCTTCTTCGAAGGATGGGGAAGTCACTGTGTAACGAAATATTTTAACTAAATTGAGCTTTGCATCCGTATCTACCCAGACTTAAATAGGTAGCATTAACTTGTACAGAGATATAAATGTAGTAAGTGTAACAGCTACCACATCACCCATCCAGTACCAGTACTACTGCAACCACAATCACCACCACCATTACAACAACAACAACAACAACAAATGTCACTACAGTCTGTGTAGGTCGGTGTAGAAAAGAGGAGTTAGCGCCGCATGCTGTCGCCACGGACTATTTAGTGTGATTTTGCCCCGGACATAGGGAAAAAAACTTCATCACGTAACCAGTGATGGAACCCACAGTGAAAAGTACACTATACTCACGAATAGGGGAGAAAAATACCCCGCACCCGTCGTCTCTCCCTCTACGAGGGAACGATTTTTGACTGACCTTGGCATGCGTGTCCACCCAAACTAAACTGGACTGTAAGCCGTCTTAGTTAACAGTTTCTGTCATCGCCGAATAGTTTTTGATCGAGAAGCGTCGCGGGGAGGCTAATTAGGACACTTGAAATCGGATGTCTTTGGGCGAAGGGCGCAGATATCGCAGCCTAGCTGTAAACCACAACACAACGTGGCAACCACCCGATAGGAGAAAAAGAACAATTACCACCCAGCAGTTAATCGAACACCGGTCACCCGAGTGAAGGATGACATACTTACAACTTTACTACCGACGACTAGAGAGTTTAGGTCAGATATCCAAGCCTAGCTGTTAACCACAACACAATGTGCCAACGGCCCTCTCGAGGGCGAACGAAGATTACCCGTGACATGACTATTGAGCATCACGTCGCCGCTGTCGCAGGCTAGCTGTAAACCCAAAACCGAAAAAGGCGTAGATATCGCTGCCTAGCCGTGAACCACAACACAACGTGCCAGCCGCCCAGTTAAGGGCTAAAAAAAATTATATTACCTAGCGGGGAATCGAACGCGTGTCACCTGCATGATAGGCAAAGTAGTTAACAACTACGCTACCAAACACTGAAGTAGATAGAGGAAATAAAATTATATAATAATGCAAAGTTCAAAAAGAGCTCAGCAGTCACATATGGCCGATCACATAAAAACAAATCCGGGCCGGCAACGAAACAAATAATGATTTGGCCGTTGCTGGAGCTACGTCGTTCGTGGTTTGTTTGATTTTATGACAAAAATCACGCTTGGAGTCGAAGGCAACGTTGTATCCAAATTTGAAAGCAGTAGTTTCCGAGTTTTTAGCTTACATCATCGGAAAATTAACATTTTTATTAATATATATGCAGTCCTGGATAAGTTTACTTCCATTACTACTACTACTACTACTACTGCTTCTGCTACTATTACTGCTACTACTACTACTACTGCTACTACTACTACTACTACTACTACTGCTACGCAGTATAGTAGTAGTAATATGTCTCGGTGTACCACAAGGAAAAAACAGGGTAATCTATGTTTCCGACCAGTTACCTAGTACCCATTTAATGCTGGGTTGACCTGGGAACCAAGATCATTTCTGAAAAAAAGTTCAGCTCCATCAGGACCTGAACACACGACATTCGGATCCGCAGGCGAACGAATGGCCACTACACCACGTCGGTTGCCACCCTATTGAAACGCTATTTTTGTTAAAATACGCACTGTAAAGTGGACTTTGGGAACAGCTACTGTAATGGATACATAGATTTGAAGTGTGTCTTGAAACTGATGCCGAGGTTTAAACGGTTATATCTCAGCTGTAGTGGAATATAAATGGATGAAATTATATATCACTATTTACTTGATTCTCTTTTGAATGTAATCGATTTTGTGTTTCTGTTCTAATGATTCATTTATTTGCTCCATTTTAATCAATTTTTACAGTAGTGTGCACCTGACGAGATACATCGAAAAAATTCAGGCGAAAAATTGTGCAATCTATTGTTTGTGTCTTCTTTGTTTAAATTCACAACACTTATTTGAAGTATATAAATATTCAACGATCCTTACAGGACTCTCTTTCAAAAGTTATACATCACAATGTTCAGATGTAACCAATCGACCTTACACAAAAGCATATGAATCTCGTATTTTACGTAAATTCTGAATAAGACTACGACTGTTACTGTTGCGCTTCAAGTGTCAAAACTCGCTTTAATATCAGTGTTCTGCCAAGTTTCGTCAGAAGCTGCAAAGGCGTCAAGTGTGCGGTTCTTGTAATGTTGGTAGATTAGTGGGAGTCCCTGTAGGAACTGAACTTCTTATTCCTCAAAAAGCCAGTGTGTCCGATTGATGTCTGCCAGTGTCCCTCTGCCAATTGCCAAAGTCTAACATGTGCCCGATGAACCAACCGTAAGCTTGTCACTTGGGCGTTAAGGTAGCCGGATGGTCTAATTGGCTACCACAGCGACTGTATATATTTAACTTCGAATCTCACAGTACCCGTTGCATAGTAACCATTTCGTCTTGTCCCTGTCCTAGAACATCTGGTAAATTGCAGCAGGAGAAGATTGAGACATGTGTGTACAGCTGATTCACAAGCCAGCTGAAGGCAGCAGTGACTGCCTCCAACTCCATTCTCAAACTAGACGTTGTGATATCATTTGCCAGTCTCTGCTGCACTAATCGACGTTTATTAACCTTTGCTTGAACCTCTATGCTTTTTGTCTGTCTCTCAACAGAGAGCCATCTATGTGGCAGTGATATATCAAAAGAACATTATGAAAAATTCTCAGAGTCGCAGGAACCTACGCCCCGATGATAAACAATTGCAGAAACGCCTCTAACTTCTGTCATCAGTCGGTACTTCGATTCACGTCGGTACTGTAAAAACTTGTTTTGTTACCTAACTAAAATATACAAGTGATGAAAATAACAATAGAAGCATTTGTTTTTTCCGACAACAGTGGGCAGTATATATATTATTTGTGTATAAAAACTAAGTTCGAGATGAAAATAGGAACCGATGCAAAATCCCGGTCCTAGGATCAGTAATTACGGATAAATTAACGATAATACAACGCCACGAATGATAAAACGGACTATAACTGATCTTTCATATCGGCAGGTTTGCTTTTGGAGATAGCAGACGACCCCTACAAGAGACGGCGGCGCTGGTAGAGGAGATCGTCCACCAGCAGATGGTTTCCATGGTAGGTACTGGATGGTTGGCATGATTGTTGATATTACCTCTTGCTTGACGGCGAAGTGATCATAACAGTACGTGTTACTGTATTGTGTTCGGTTCACATTAGTGTGTGCAAATTTGACATTAACCACAGCCAGTTCCAGAAAGGCCGTACAGCTTGACGGGAATTCCCGTTTTAGGGAGGCCGGTGTGTTATTGAATAAATTATCATTTTGAAGATAAATAAGTGGGCTATACGAAAAAAGATATAAAAAAAAAAACAACAACAATATTAAGAATAACAGCCCACTTAATCGCAAATTAATCAAACTATTGTTTAATTTATGTATAAATCTACTCGGTAACAACGGTGAGCACCGCAAAAGAATAATAACAAACCAACACAGAACTAGTGTCGTCAGCCGCTACACGCTGTGGTTCGACATGCAGTGAGGATAATCAGTCGACTAACCAGCTTTGAAAGATCCTAGATAATTCATACAGAGACCATATCACAAATAATAATGTTCGTGATTTCATTAATCAACACATTAGCAACTTTGAACCTCTCTTTTAACAACAGTCAAAAGACGGAACATGCAGTAGAACGGACATGTAAGGAAATCTGACGGTCTCTCCAAAACGATTGCTGCAGAGAAGAATGGGAGACGAGGAAGACCAATAAAGACAAGACTATAGGGGTTAGCTAAAAACCTGCAAATGTCTTGTCCATTGCATCTGACCCACCGAGATAGACGGACTGACCAGACAGGCATCAACCGGTGACCTAACAATGCATGGTGTAATGGGACTATTGTATGGTCAAAATATGAATACGTATTTTCATGACGTTGAATTTGTAAGTATATTGCTCTGAATATTGGCATGAGATTTCACCTTTTTGGAAATTGACATATGGTCACATCTTTTGAGATATTGACATATGATCACATCTTTTGGGATTTTGATATATTATGACATCTTTCGGAATTTTGACATATTATGACATCTTTGGGGATATTGACATATGATCTTATCTTTCAGGATGTTGACATATGATGACATCTTTTGGGATATTGATATGTGATCACATCTTTTGAGATATTCATACGTGATCACATATTTCGGGATTTTGACATGTGATCACATTATTCACGATATTGACATATAATCCCATCTTTCTGGATACTGACATATGATCACATCTTTCTGGGGTGCTTTCATTTTTATTCACCCCAAACAGACATTCCAATATTTCAGGGGCTGGTAGATAGGCTGCACACAGTTGTGGGAACTAAGCTGCATTCTCTCGTGAGACATAGGTGGGTTGGGGTTAGGTCCAGTTCTAGATGTTTTGGGGTAGTTAAAAACACCACAAAGCATGGAAACCCGGTCTTACCACCCTATAACATATAAGACTGTCCCTGTGACGTCATCTGGGGTGAATTATTACGAAAGAACCCTTTCGGGATATTGCCATATGATCACGTCTTTCTGAATATTGACATATGTGATCATATCTTTCTGGATATTCATAAGACATTGCATTTTTGTGGACATTGACGTATTATTACGTCTTTTTTAAGAATTGAGATGTGAACACGTCTTTAAGGACATTGGCAGATGATTACATCTTTCTTGACATTGTCACCTGATCCTATCTTGTGAACATTGACATGTGATCACATCTTTCTGGACATTGACATATGATTACATCTTTCTAGACATTGATGTGTGATCACATTTTTCCTGACATTGACATGTCTTGACATCTTTCAGGACATTGGTATAGTCACATTTTTTCTGGAAATTCTTGTTACTTAATTTTTCTGGACAGTGGCTTGTGATCATATCTTTCTATACATTGACATGTAATCACATCTTTCTAGACATCGATATGTGATCACATTTCTCCAGACATAGACATGTCTTCACATCTTTCGGGACATTGATATATTTTTCTGAAAATGCATGTCATTTAATTTTTCTGGATAGGGGCTTGTGATCACATCGTTTTGGATGTTTACATAACCACTTTCTGGACATCGACATGTGATCCCTCGTTTTTGAAAATATCGACTTGTCCCACATCTTTAGGGACATTGACATGTGATCACATCTGTTTGCAAACACATGTCATTACATTTTACTGGACAATGACATGCGATTACATCTTTTTTTAAGCATTGACGTGTGCAGGTCTTTCAGGGCAGAGGTGGCCATCTTGTTAGACATTGACATGTAATTTAACCTTCATATGGACATTGACATGTGAATACATCTCTGTAAGCACTGGCTTGAGCAGGTCTTCCAGGACAGCGACATTTGGTTCACATCTTTTTGACATTGACATGTGATTAAACACTTTTGTGGACATTGAAATGTGAATACATCTTTGTCAGCATTGATGTGAGCAGGTCTTTCAGGACAGCGACAGGTGATTCCATCTTTTTCTATATTGACATGATTACACCTTTTTAAGTACATTTAAATAACGCACAATTTTCTAGATATTGAAGCCGATCTCAAAGTTTTCACTATTGACCTTTGTGTTTGTTGCAGCTGGAACAAGCCGCCGAAGTCGCCATTATCAGGGGAGACAAACATATTGGAACAGAAGATATTTTATTTCTGCTGAGGAAAGACAAAGTTAATGGACGGAATTCTTCCTAGTGTGTGTGTGTGTGTGTGTGTGTGTGTGTGTGTGTGTGTGTGTGTGTGTGTGCGTGCGTGCGGGCGTCCGTGCGTGGGTGCGTGCGAGAGAGAGAGAGAGAGATCACATGCAAAGGTGTGCTCGTGTGTGATAGTAGTTTTTTTTTTTAACTGATAGTTTGATAATGTGTACATTGCTTTTTGTTTTCTCCACTATTGGACAGGGGTAACAATACAAGCAAACGAAATTATAATCAATTTATATCTAGCATCCCCATGTGGGATGCAATTTTTCGTTATTTAAAGCCCCACCCTGGGTTTTGCCTGTTGGACTGAATATAGCCGTGCCATAAATATAGTGAGAAGAGAGACATTGGAGAACATCCTGACAACTGGAAAGATCAGTGAGAAAAGGGGTAGAGGCAGACCAAGGAAGTGATGATGGATAGGCGGAAACGATAGCATAGATGGGTATCATAAAAAGAGAGCTGTTCCAGGCAACCAGTGATCGTGATCTGTGGAGAGGCATGAGTGCCTACGCCTATGCAGAGCACATGATGGTGATGATAAATATGGCGTAACGGCTGAAAGAGGTTTCTGGGACCTCTCCATGGGTGATCCTCATCCGCAAGGTGGCACTTTGTATCACCGGGTGTTAATCGCTTGTGTGATGTCCTGGTGGGGTACAACAATAGAGAGAGAAAGAGAGAGAGAGATAGAGAGAGAGAGACAGAGAGAGAGACAGAGAGAGAGAGAGAGAGAGAGAGAGAGAGAGAGAGAGAGAGAGAAAGAGGGAGACTGCAAGCACTCAAACTTTTGCACTATAATAATAGTAAATAATAAATTTGACACGATCAGACACAAACACGCACACACATCCATGTCAGGAAGATCCTTTGTGGAATGTTTTCTTTCACCTTCGTGGGATAAAAAAAAACAAATCTGTCCTTAATCAGTTACTTGCTTCTTGCATAATTATGCCAAGAGTTAGGATGAGTTGAGTAATGAACCAGAATAACCGCACCCGCACCATTCCATAAACTCTCCATCCCCATCTTCAGCAGCCAGCCCCCTGTGTGGGTTCCAGAACCTTATTGTTTTGAAAAGAGGAATCATCATTATCAGTCAGCGAGACCTCTTTACAGAACGTCGCTCTCTTCACGGCACGTGTGACAGTATCCCTTTCCCTAGCCCACTCTTCAGCCCCATGTGCTTTCTGTTCCAGTGCATCTTCAGTGGCGTGTATCCATCTTCAGTGGCCTGTATCCATCTTCAGTGGCCTGTATCCATCTTCAGTGGCCTGTATCCATCTTCAGTGGCCTGTATCCATCCTCAGTGGCCTGTATCCATCTTCAGTGGCCTGTATCCATCTTCAGTGGCCTGTATCCATCCTCAGTGGCCTGCATCCATCTTCAGTGGCCTGTATCCATCTTCAGTGGCCTGTATCCATCTTCAGTGGCCTGTATCCATCTTCAGTGGCCTGTATCCATCTTCAGTGGCCTGTATCCATCTTCAGTGGCCTGTATCCATCTTCGCGGAGGTCGAACCTGGCTTGCATTCCACAAACTGTACCCTCCAACGCCGTCTTTTCCAAGCCACCATGTTGTTAGATGTGGCTAAAATACTTCAACTTTCGGGACAGGATGCTGTTTAAAAAGAGGAGTTTACCCACTGTTTTCCCATGTCATCATCATCATGTAGCAGGTCCTTTGCAGAACGTCGCTCTCATCACAGACTGCCTGAAAGAAACTCCGTCTCTCGCCAGTTCTCCCGCCTCACGCACTTTCACACTCAAGGAGTCACTTATATCCTGTGCCCATCTTCGTGTCGGTCGACCCCTGCCACTCCTTCCTGGTACCATGCCTTCTGCTATAATTTTTTCAAAACATGACACTGACAGGTGGAATAGGACTAGAGCAGAAGAAGAAGAAGAAGAAGAAGAAGAAGAAAAAGAAGAAGAGGAAGAGGAAGAAGAAGAAGAGTTAGCATCATTATTATCATATCATTATAATGCCCTGCCCGGCGGTGTAGGCGCTCATGTCTGTCCATAGTGTTCGGTCCGTAGTATTCTGAATCAATTCCTCCATGCCCCTGCTTTGGGTCAAGGCTATTCAACTGGTAGCCTCGCCTGTCAAAGCTGGTCCGCGAAAGCCTGGCAAGTGGCCTGCGGATCATTCCCAGTTGTATTGCATTAATGATCTTTCTATACTGGGGTTTGGGTCTCTAGGCCATGATTATCTTCACCTTCATAACTTATGCCCATGAGTAGTCTTAGTTGAATAGCCCAGCTTTTGGCCATAAGACATCATTTCTCGTGGTTTGCCTCTTCTACCCTTGATCTTTCCAGTAACTGATATTAGTAATATTATTATTTATAACTGATTATCAGTGCACATCATTTGTATTTTGATGCTGTAGCAGTAAATCGTGGTTTTGTCAGATGTAAAACTTGTAAGAGTGTTCTCTCAGGTGAAACTGAGAAGGTTGCTTCGCTTCTTTGAAGTCAGAGATATCAAAGCAATCATCAAAAGCACTCTTGGAGCACCAGAAGATGTTCCTGGAAAAAGTGACATTAACACCGGTAAGATCTGTAGATATGTTGTGCATTTGTTCAAGTTGTTTAATCACAGAAAGATCTGTAGATATGTAGTGCATTTGTTCAAGTTGTTTAATCACAGTAAGATCTGTAGATATGTAGTGTATTTGTTCAAGTTGTTTAATCACAGTAAGATCTGTAGATATGTTGTGCATTTGTTCAAGTTGTTTAATCACAGAAAGATCTGTAGATATGTAGTGCATTTGTTCAAGTTGTTTAATCACAGTAAGATCTGTAGATATGTAGTGTATTTGTTCAAGTTGTTTAATCACAGTAAGATCTGTAGATATGTTGTGCATTTGTTCAAGTTGTTTAATCACAGTAAGATCTGTAGATATGTTGTGCATTTGTTCAAGTTGTTTAATCACAGAAAGATCTGTAGATATGTAGTGTATTTGTTCAAGTTGTTTAATCACAGTAAGATCTGTAGATATGTTGTGCATTTGTTCAAGTTGTTTAATCACAGTAAGATCTGTAGATATGTTGTGCATTTGTTCAAGTTGTTTAATCACAGTAAGATCTGTAGATATGTTGTGCATTTGTTCAAGTTGTTTAATCACAGTAAGATCTGTAGATATGTAGTGTATTTGTTCAAGTTGTTTAATCACAGTAAGATCTGTAGATATGTAGTGTATTTGTTCAAGTTGTTTAATCACAGTAAGTGGTGGTGGTGTGAATTGTAGATTCAGAAAATGGTGCGATGCCTGTCGTGCTATGTTGGTGGTTCCTGTTCGCGTGGGCAACTGCTGATCTGTTGGTGACTTCTGCTACCATCAATGGTGAACTGCATTTCTAATGTCGGACTCTTTGTGTTAGCACTTCGAATGGCTACCGTATGCTTTAATGCGAGTGTATGCTAGATATGCTGAGACAGTCAATCCTTCCACAAGGGACTGTGATAAAAATTCTGAGTGTTTTTCGTTGGCACAGGAGCAGAGCAAAGATTGGGTGACCTGTTTGCTATGAAGCTAAAACTAAGACTACCAGACCAGATGGACAGCATCAAAATGTTCTGACCATCGTGCATTCAGACCGACGTTTGACCACACGCAGTCTCTTCCTAAAGATGGTGTCAATTAATTCCACCCATGAACAGAACCAGGAAACATTGAATGGAGACTGAACAAAGGCAAAGAATTTTACTGACTGTAGACAACCCTCTGCTGCTTTTAGTCCCACCAAGTCCAACCCTGGGATATAATAGCACACTCACTGATCTGATGAATCCTCGCTTGCAGTCCAACCCAGGGATTTAATGGCACACTCACTGATCTAATGAATCCTCGCTTGCAGTCAAACCCAGGGATATAATGGCACACTCACTGATCTAATGAATCCTCGCTTGCAGTCCAACCCAGGGATATAAAGGCACACTCATTGAGCTAATAAATCCTCGCTTGCAGTCCAACCCAGGGATATAATGGCACACTTACTGATCTGATGAATCCTCGCTTGCAGTCCAACCCAGGGATATAATGGCACACTTACTGATCTGATGAATCCTCGCTTGCAGTCCAACCCAGGGATATAATAGCACACTCACTGATCTGATGAATCCTTGCTTGCAGTTCAACCCAGCGATATAATGGCACACTCACTGATCTGATGAATTCTCGCTTTGCAGTCCAACCCAGGGATATAATGGCACACTCATTGAGCTAATAAATCCTCACTCGCAGTCAAACCCAGGGATATAATGGCACACTTACTGATCTGATGAATCCTCGCTTGCAGTCCAACCCAGGGATATAATGGCACACTCACTGATCTGATGAATCCTTGCTTGCAGTTCAACCCAGCGATATAATGGCACACTCACTGATCTGATGAATCCTCGCTTGCAGTCCAACCCGGGGATATCATGGCACACTCACTGATCTGATGAATTCTCGCTTGCAGTCCAACCCAGGGATATAATGGCACACTCACTGATCTGATGAATCCTTGCTTGCAGTCCAACCCAGGGATATAATGGCACACTCACTGATCTGATGAATTCTCGCTTGCAGTCCAACCCAGGGATATAATGGCACACTCACTGATCTGATGAATCCTTGCTTGCAGTCCAACCCAGGGATATAATGGCACACTCACTGATCTGATGAATTCTCGCTTGCAGTTCAACCCAGGGATATAATAGCACACTCACTGATCTAATGAATTCTCGCTTGCAGTCCAGTATATCACCCACAATATTTGAGGCATTATTGCATTACCGACCACATAATTTTGTTCTCATTAAGACAAACAACAGTCCTCCATGCGACTTAAAGGGATTCACGAGACAACGTGGAAAGAGAACTGATCTGCCAGCTAAACAAATTCTCTGAAAACTATCAAATCTTTTTTCAGTGGATTTTAGAACGAACCCGCCTAAAATGGAAACCAAGAAATATCCTGGAAAGCTAAGGTGTCCAGCATGATGTTGACTACTATTGAATGCTGGTTATTGTATATAAATATGCTTAACACCATACACCCCATATGCCAGGTGCATGAAACATCTCATTTGCTTGCTTTAACAACAGCATAGACTGTGAGTTTAACTTAACTTTAACTTTGACTGTGAGTTTAGCATGTGAAGTTCCTCTAAAGGTATTTGTGGTTTCCTTGCAGCCTCCATGCAAGAACAGCAGCTCCTAGATACAAGAATCATGGGCAGAAACAAGCAGACCTGCTACAACTTCCTGACCTCCATAGATCAGACAGGTATGTCTCCTAGCTGTTGTCACTTCTTAGTAGAACATAGACATTTTGCAACTAAGAGGTCAAGTTGTTTGTTTCTTGTCGTGTAGGTCATGGGTTTACTTCATGGACTGCATCGTTCGGTCCATGGGTGCGGTAGATCTGATGGGATAGTCAATGGAGCTAGAGAACTGGTGCTTTGTGGTTGGGATTACCCAAGTGAAATGATCCTCTTGACTTTAATTTCAACCCCTATGCCAATCAGGCACATAATGTGAACTTCTCAAAGTCCACCGCCTGTGGCACTGGTAGTCATATCTGTTCTCAGCTTTCTGTCTCATGTATGATTAACTCTTTCAGTGGGGAATGGAGAGTGAGAAAGTAAAAAAAAAGTAAAGTAAAGTTCCCTTTTCACGCTTTTCGGCGCATCGGGCATATGGGCAGAGCGTCCCATATTTTTACAGACCATCAGCACTCTGTGGGTAATGTGGTCAGCATTACGCCGGCTGTCTTTACTTTCCCAGGACAGCCCATCCTGGTACCCATTTTAGGCTGGGTCGACCTGCGACGTCCCCATACCACGACAAAAATCCGCGCAGCCAGCAGTGGATTTCGATCGCGGTATGCTAGCTTACGAGTCGGACTGGCAACGCCTTAGCCACGGACGCCGCGGAGAGTGAGAAGCAACAGCAAAATTCAGAATCTGTTTAAATCACCATTGATCACTGGCATCATAAAAGCTAATAGACTGAAATATCTGGGGCACATTGAGAGAATATCTAGACTGAAATGGCTAGGGCTTATTGAGTGAATATCAGATGACAGAGAGGTAAAAACTGTATACACAAGGGAACTGATATCATAGATCACTAGGCAGACCAAGAAGATGATGGCGAGATAATGTCCGGACAGGCCTGCAGAGACTTGATGTCACCAACTGGAATGAGAAGGCCACTCAGACTGATGAATGGAGTCGGGTGATATCTGCATCTATCAAATCATTAAGAAGAGGGAGATTCTCAATATTCGTCTATAGATCTACGTCTCTAGAGCTTCAACATGGCGTCCATAAACGAATGTTTGCTACGGTAAACAGCTTACATGGGGGGAGGAGGGGGGGGGGGGGGTGTCTGCATGGTCTTGAGGCATGGTGTCCGCCTCGAGTGCTGGAGGTTTCAGGTTCAATCCCTGGTAAGGGCTGGGATTTTTTCATGTGGACTTGGACTTCTAGTAATTCCCCCTGGTCTCTGGGTAGTCAGATCGGACGCCCGTGTGCATTCCTGGGCACATAAAAAAGTCCCCTGGCAGTTGGAAATTGAAAAGAGTAACCTAACGGCGCTGACCGGACAAAATTGGGAGTTCAAAATCTACGCAAGGCATTTCAGGATCCTTGCCGATGCTACGGAGTTCATGCACTGCGCTGAGATTCTTCGAACTCATACTTGAGTGAGAAGTAGAACGGAGCACTTGTGGGTTACTACCCTTGTGCTGTGATGTTGATGCTTTGTTTAAACCTAAACTGCTGTTTTAATAAACGTTTGTTTCCCACTCAACCTTGACAGGTGAGCTGGTTGCCTTGTTTGAGGATAAAGAAATAACGACAGACCATCCAAAAACAGGAACGACCGTCTGGTACGTTGAAGAGCATGTTCATAAATGTTTTTGTTGTTTACACAAGTAATCTTTGACTGTTGGGGTAAGTTTGACAACAGTTTCACGAGAGGACAATAGTTGTATACAAAGATTCTGAACTGGAAAGTTGCAGATCAATGGTATTTCCGGGTCTTATTAACTGAAGATACTGTGATATTCATGTTTGATCAAATGTGTTTTTTTAAATAATTTTTTAAATTCTACGTTGACTGAGGATACAAAGATCCTTTGGTTGTTTTTGTTTTTTTTAAAAGTACAGTGACTCTCCTTGGCTTAGCAGCCCCTTTTCCATTATTTTGAAAATTTTATTTTCAGTACTAATTTTAAAAATAGAAACTGAAAGTGATAAAAACCTATTTATTGTTTCCAACGTTTCTCTGTAGGCTGAGAAGTAAAATGTCTAGGATACAACTACAGAAAATTCTTTTCTTTCCCCGGGATAAAGGGTATTAAATAAATCCTTCACCCTTTGACTTTCAAACCGTTGACATTTTAAACCCTTAACATTTTGCATTCAAAATCCCCACGCCGATAGATAAGGGCCCTTTCAGCCTTTCCCAAGTTTGTTGGCTAAACAAGATGGCTATTTTTTTTTCCTTCCAGGAACCACGGCGCCGCTTAAAAGATTCATTTAAATTTCACTCTCCAAACACCATAAGACCCGACTCTCTCAGGATCCAAAAAAAAGGGATTGAGTTTGTTCATTCGTTTCAGGGCTTAAACAGAATCTTCCTTTTTCCTTAAATTAAAAATTTCTTCTGAGCTTTCATTCTTTCATCACTTGGCTTTGCTTCGGCTAAACTGCACAAACTTGTTTTTCCCTCAGTGGACACGGGAAATTTGTTCCCACATAAAAAATGCTTAGTAACAATTCCAATCAGTTTGTATTCCATACGTAAAAAAAAAAAGGAGAAAGGGCCACTTAAAAAAGCTTGGGGGAAGAGAGGGGGGAAGGGGTTTGGGTTTAGTATGAGAGAAAGAGGAGGGAAAAAGGAAGCAAAAAAAAAAAACCTTCTGCAAACCCTTTGAATTTCCCTTTTGTGAATAGTTTCCTAAAACCAAATCTTTAACCAAGTGGTTTTTTAGATTTTTGATTAGTTAAATTTTGGTTTTTTTCCTACTAATGAATTACAGCACAAAAAACGAAAAAACAAATTTTGATTGAAAAAACTAAAAAGGGGGTTTTAGGCAGAGTTTCGGTAAATAGTTTCACAGAATGTCAGAGAATCAAATGGTTTGATCATCTGGTCAGAACCGAACAAAATCATCCAGCAGCTAGAGTAAGTGTACTTATGAAATCAGCAGACAAACAAAAAGTAAAGGGGCCCTGAAAAGAAAGAAAAGGAGGGAAATGAAAAAAACCATTTTACAAAAAATCAGTATGGCATAACCCGCAAGCACAACAAGAAAAAGGGAAAAAAAGTCAAAATGGCTGCCTCTCTTTTGATGTTTTACAGCTTTAAGCAAAAAAAAATGAGAACAATAAAAAGGGAAAGTAAAAATCAGGACAGAGGTTTTAAACCTGTACACAAAATTGGTTGCAAATTCCCTTTTTGGGCAGATAAAACTGATCCATGGACATAATTTTTGTTACTGGGACAATGACTTAGATGGACATGGTAGCACAAAACCCTTTTTCCCCCCTGGGTTCAGATCTGAACTTTGGAGCCCTTTAAAAAAAAAAAATATATCAAAAGTTAGACCCAAAAGGTCACCCAGGTAGTGTCGTAGGAAGAAATTTGGGCGAGCATAAATTTTGACCCCACCACCCAAAAGTCCCGCCCGGTTTTTCCGAGTAAAAGGGCCCTAGAATCATACCCTTGAGGGAAACCAGTGATGTGAAAAGGGTCTTTAGTCTGGTAGTAGTGACCTAGTTCAGTTATTAAATTGTAAAATACATGTTTCTATGTTTTCGGGGTGGAGCTGACAAAAGTCTTATCTCTTTTAGTCTGGAAGGCAAAAGCTTTTGACAAAAAAAACTAAATAAGGTAATAGGGACAGCAACAAAAACAGGGATATGCTACACCACAGACGCTAAGACAAAAACTTTCTCGGAGGGGTTGTTGTTGTGATTTTACTAGCTCTTGTCTAAAAATGTGCAAGAAAAAAAAATATATTGACTGGTAAGGTTTGAGTTTAAACAACAACAACATATGGAACAGGGAAAGAAAACCCATAAGGGCTCCTTTCTTTTTAACTAAGTCGGGAGTCCGAAGAGGGCTAAAGCACAG